>JAITYX010000190.1:45000-55783 GCA_021018815.1 Talinum fruticosum | reverse complement strand
CCTAGGCCTAGGCCCTAGGCCTGGGCCTAGGCCTGGGCCTGGGCCTAGGCCTGGGCCTAGGCCTGGGCCTAGGCCTGGGCCTGGGCCTGGGCCTGGGCCTAGGCCTGGGCCTGGGCCCTGGGCCTGGGCCTGGGCCTGGGCCTGGGCCTAGGCCCTGGGCCTGGGCCTAGGCCTGGGCCTGGGCCTGGGCCTAGGCCTGGGCCTGGGCCTGGGCCTGGGCCTGGGCCTGGGCCTGGGCCCTGGGCCTGGGCCTGGGCCTGGGCCTGGGCCTGGGCCTGGGCCTGGGCCTGGGCCTGGGCCTGGGCCTGGGCCTGGGCCTGGGCCTGGGCCTGGGCCTGGGCCTGGGCCCTGGGCCTGGGCCTGGGCCTGGGCCTGGGCCTGGGCCCTGGGCCTGGGCCTGGGCCTGGGCCTGGGCCTGGGCCCTGGGCCTGGGCCTGGGCCTGGGCCCTGGGCCTGGGCCTGGGCCTGGGCCTAGGCCTGGGCCTGGGCCTGGGCCCTGGGCCTGGGCCTGGGCCTGGGCCTGGGCCTGGGCCTGGGCCTGGGCCTGGGCCTGGGCCTGGGCCTGGGCCTGGGCCTGGGCCTGGGCCTGGGCCTGGGCCTGGGCCTGGGCCTGGGCCTGGGCCTGGGCCTGGGCCTGGGCCTGGGCCTGGGCCTGGGCCTGGGCCTGGGCCTGGGCCTGGGCCTGGGCCTGGGCCTGGGCCCTGGGCCTGGGCCTGGGCCTGGGCCTGGGCCTGGGCCTGGGCCTGGGCCTGGGCCTGGGCCTGGGCCTGGGCCTGGGCCTGGGCCTGGGCCTGGGCCTGGGCCTGGGCCTGGGCCTGGGCCTGGGCCTGGGCCTGGGCCTGGGCCTGGGCCTGGGCCTGGGCCTGGGCCTGGGCCTGGGCCCTGGGCCTGGGCCTGGGCCTGGGCCTGGGCCTGGGCCTGGGCCCTGGGCCTGGGCCTGGGCCTGGGCCTGGGCCCTGGGCCTGGGCCTGGGCCTGGGCCTGGGCCTGGGCCTGGGCCTGGGCCTGGGCCTGGGCCTGGGCCTGGGCCTGGGCCTGGGCCCTGGGCCTGGGCCTGGGCCTGGGCCTGGGCCTGGGCCTGGGCCTGGGCCTGGGCCTGGGCCTGGGCCTGGGCCTGGGCCTGGGCCCTGGGCCTGGGCCTGGGCCTGGGCCTGGGCCCTGGGCCTGGGCCTGGGCCTGGGCCTGGGCCTGGGCCCTGGGCCTGGGCCTGGGCCTGGGCCTGGGCCTGGGCCTGGGCCTGGGCCTGGGCCTGGGCCTGGGCCTGGGCCTGGGCCTGGGCCTGGGCCTGGGCCTGGGCCTGGGCCTGGGCCTGGGCCCTGGGCCTGGGCCTGGGCCTGGGCCTGGGCCTGGGCCTGGGCCTGGGCCTGGGCCTGGGCCTGGGCCTGGGCCTGGGCCTGGGCCTGGGCCTGGGCCTGGGCCTGGGCCTGGGCCCTGGGCCTGGGCCTGGGCCTGGGCCTGGGCCTGGGCCTGGGCCTGGGCCTGGGCCTGGGCCTGGGCCTGGGCCTGGGCCTGGGCCTGGGCCTGGGCCTGGGCCTGGGCCTGGGCCCTGGGCCTGGGCCTGGGCCTGGGCCTGGGCCTGGGCCTGGGCCTGGGCCTGGGCCTGGGCCTGGGCCTGGGCCTGGGCCTGGGCCTGGGCCTGGGCCCTGGGCCTGGGCCTGGGCCTGGGCCTGGGCCTGGGCCTAGGCCTGGGCCTGGGCCTGGGCCTGGGCCTGGGCCTGGGCCTGGGCCTGGGCCTGGGCCTGGGCCTGGGCCTGGGCCTGGGCCTGGGCCTGGGCCTGGGCCTGGGCCCTGGGCCTGGGCCTGGGCCTGGGCCTGGGCCTGGGCCTGGGCCTGGGCCTGGGCCTGGGCCTGGGCCTGGGCCTGGGCCTGGGCCTGGGCCTGGGCCTGGGCCTGGGCCTGGGCCTGGGCCCTGGGCCTGGGCCTGGGCCTGGGCCTGGGCCTGGGCCCTGGGCCTGGGCCTGGGCCTGGGCCTGGGCCTGGGCCTGGGCCTGGGCCTGGGCCTGGGCCTGGGCCTGGGCCTGGGCCTGGGCCTGGGCCCTGGGCCTGGGCCTGGGCCTGGGCCTGGGCCTGGGCCTGGGCCTGGGCCTGGGCCTGGGCCTAGGCCTGGGCCTGGGCCTGGGCCTGGGCCTGGGCCTGGGCCTGGGCCTGGGCCTGGGCCTGGGCCTGGGCCTGGGCCTGGGCCTGGGCCTGGGCCTGGGCCTGGGCCTGGGCCTGGGCCTGGGCCTGGGCCTGGGCCCTGGGCCTGGGCCTGGGCCTGGGCCTGGGCCTGGGCCTGGGCCTGGGCCTGGGCCTGGGCCTGGGCCTGGGCCTGGGCCTGGGCCTGGGCCTGGGCCTGGGCCTGGGCCTGGGCCTGGGCCTGGGCCTGGGCCTGGGCCTGGGCCTGGGCCTGGGCCTGGGCCTGGGCCTGGGCCTGGGCCTGGGCCTGGGCCTGGGCCTGGGCCCTGGGCCTGGGCCTGGGCCTGGGCCTGGGCCTGGGCCTGGGCCTGGGCCTGGGCCTGGGCCTGGGCCCTGGGCCTGGGCCTGGGCCTGGGCCTGGGCCTGGGCCTGGGCCTGGGCCTGGGCCTGGGCCTGGGCCTGGGCCTGGGCCTGGGCCTGGGCCTGGGCCTGGGCCTGGGCCTGGGCCTGGGCCCTGGGCCTGGGCCTGGGCCTGGGCCCTGGGCCTGGGCCTGGGCCTGGGCCTGGGCCTGGGCCTGGGCCTGGGCCTGGGCCTGGGCCTGGGCCTGGGCCTGGGCCTGGGCCTGGGCCTGGGCCTGGGCCCTGGGCCTGGGCCTGGGCCTGGGCCTGGGCCTGGGCCTGGGCCTGGGCCTGGGCCTGGGCCTGGGCCTGGGCCTGGGCCTGGGCCTGGGCCTGGGCCTGGGCCTGGGCCTGGGCCTGGGCCTGGGCCTGGGCCTGGGCCTGGGCCCTGGGCCTGGGCCTGGGCCTGGGCCTGGGCCTGGGCCTGGGCCTGGGCCTGGGCCTGGGCCTGGGCCTGGGCCTGGGCCTGGGCCTGGGCCTGGGCCTGGGCCTGGGCCTGGGCCTGGGCCTGGGCCTGGGCCTGGGCCTGGGCCTGGGCCTGGGCCTGGGCCTGGGCCTGGGCCTGGGCCTGGGCCTGGGCCTGGGCCTGGGCCCTGGGCCTGGGCCTGGGCCTGGGCCTGGGCCTGGGCCTGGGCCTGGGCCTGGGCCTGGGCCTGGGCCTGGGCCTGGGCCTGGGCCTGGGCCTGGGCCTGGGCCTGGGCCTGGGCCTGGGCCTGGGCCTGGGCCTGGGCCTGGGCCTGGGCCTGGGCCTGGGCCTGGGCCTGGGCCTGGGCCCTGGGCCTGGGCCTGGGCCTGGGCCTGGGCCTGGGCCTGGGCCTGGGCCTGGGCCTGGGCCTGGGCCTGGGCCTGGGCCTGGGCCTGGGCCTGGGCCTGGGCCCTGGGCCTGGGCCTGGGCCTGGGCCCTGGGCCTGGGCCTGGGCCTGGGCCTGGGCCTGGGCCTGGGCCTGGGCCTGGGCCTGGGCCTGGGCCTGGGCCTGGGCCTGGGCCTGGGCCTGGGCCTGGGCCTGGGCCTGGGCCTGGGCCTGGGCCTGGGCCCTGGGCCTGGGCCTGGGCCTGGGCCTGGGCCTGGGCCTGGGCCTGGGCCCTGGGCCTGGGCCTGGGCCTGGGCCTGGGCCTGGGCCTGGGCCTGGGCCTGGGCCTGGGCCCTGGGCCTGGGCCTGGGCCTGGGCCTGGGCCTGGGCCTGGGCCTGGGCCTGGGCCTGGGCCTGGGCCTGGGCCTGGGCCTGGGCCTGGGCCTGGGCCTGGGCCTGGGCCTGGGCCTGGGCCTGGGCCTGGGCCTGGGCCTGGGCCTGGGCCTGGGCCTGGGCCTGGGCCTGGGCCTGGGCCTGGGCCTGGGCCTGGGCCTGGGCCTGGGCCTGGGCCTGGGCCTGGGCCTGGGCCTGGGCCTGGGCCTGGGCCTGGGCCTGGGCCTGGGCCTGGGCCTGGGCCTGGGCCTGGGCCTGGGCCTGGGCCTGGGCCTGGGCCTGGGCCTGGGCCTGGGCCTGGGCCTGGGCCCTGGGCCTGGGCCTGGGCCTGGGCCTGGGCCTGGGCCTGGGCCTGGGCCTGGGCCTGGGCCTGGGCCCTGGGCCTGGGCCTGGGCCTGGGCCTGGGCCTGGGCCTGGGCCTGGGCCTGGGCCTGGGCCTGGGCCTGGGCCTGGGCCTGGGCCTGGGCCTGGGCCTGGGCCTGGGCCTGGGCCTGGGCCCTGGGCCTGGGCCTGGGCCTGGGCCTGGGCCTGGGCCTGGGCCTGGGCCTGGGCCTGGGCCTGGGCCTGGGCCTGGGCCTGGGCCTGGGCCTGGGCCTGGGCCTGGGCCCTGGGCCTGGGCCTGGGCCTGGGCCTGGGCCTGGGCCTGGGCCTGGGCCTGGGCCTGGGCCTGGGCCTGGGCCTGGGCCTGGGCCCTGGGCCTGGGCCTGGGCCTGGGCCTGGGCCTGGGCCTGGGCCTGGGCCTGGGCCTGGGCCTGGGCCTGGGCCTGGGCCTGGGCCTGGGCCTGGGCCTGGGCCTGGGCCTGGGCCTGGGCCTGGGCCTGGGCCTGGGCCTGGGCCTGGGCCTGGGCCTGGGCCTGGGCCTGGGCCTGGGCCTGGGCCTGGGCCTGGGCCTGGGCCTGGGCCTGGGCCTGGGCCTGGGCCTGGGCCTGGGCCTGGGCCCTGGGCCTGGGCCTGGGCCTGGGCCTAGGCCTGGGCCTGGGCCTGGGCCTGGGCCTGGGCCCTGGGCCTGGGCCTGGGCCTGGGCCTGGGCCTGGGCCTGGGCCTGGGCCTGGGCCTGGGCCTGGGCCTGGGCCTGGGCCTGGGCCTGGGCCCTGGGCCTGGGCCTGGGCCTGGGCCTGGGCCTGGGCCTGGGCCTGGGCCTGGGCCTGGGCCTGGGCCTGGGCCTGGGCCCTGGGCCTGGGCCTGGGCCTGGGCCTGGGCCTGGGCCTGGGCCTGGGCCTGGGCCTGGGCCTGGGCCTGGGCCCTGGGCCTGGGCCTGGGCCTGGGCCTGGGCCTGGGCCTGGGCCTGGGCCTGGGCCTGGGCCTGGGCCTGGGCCTGGGCCTGGGCCTGGGCCCTGGGCCTGGGCCTGGGCCTGGGCCTGGGCCTGGGCCTGGGCCTGGGCCTGGGCCTGGGCCTGGGCCCTGGGCCTGGGCCTGGGCCTGGGCCTGGGCCTGGGCCTGGGCCTGGGCCTGGGCCTGGGCCTGGGCCTGGGCCTGGGCCTGGGCCTGGGCCTGGGCCTGGGCCTGGGCCTGGGCCTGGGCCTGAGGCCTGGGCCTGGGCCTGGGCCTGGGCCTGGGCCTGGGCCTGGGCCTGGGCCTGGGCCTGGGCCTGGGCCTGGGCCTGGGCCTGGGCCTGGGCCTGGGCCTGGGCCTGGGCCTGGGCCTGGGCCTGGGCCTGGGCCTGGGCCTGGGCCTGGGCCTGGGCCTGGGCCTGGGCCTGGGCCTGGGCCTGGGCCTGGGCCTGGGCCTGGGCCTGGGCCTGGGCCTGGGCCTGGGCCTGGGCCTGGGCCTGGGCCTGGGCCCTGGGCCTGGGCCTGGGCCTGGGCCTGGGCCTGGGCCTGGGCCTGGGCCTGGGCCTGGGCCTGGGCCTGGGCCCTGGGCCTGGGCCTGGGCCTGGGCCTGGGCCTGGGCCTGGGCCTGGGCCTGGGCCTGGGCCTGGGCCTGGGCCTGGGCCTGGGCCTGGGCCTGGGCCTGGGCCTGGGCCTGGGCCTGGGCCTGGGCCTGGGCCCTGGGCCTGGGCCTGGGCCTGGGCCTGGGCCTGGGCCTGGGCCCTGGGCCTGGGCCTGGGCCTGGGCCTGGGCCTGGGCCTGGGCCTGGGCCTGGGCCTGGGCCTGGGCCTGGGCCTGGGCCTGGGCCTGGGCCTGGGCCTGGGCCTGGGCCTGGGCCTGGGCCTGGGCCTGGGCCTGGGCCTGGGCCTGGGCCTGGGCCTGGGCCTGGGCCTGGGCCTGGGCCTGGGCCTGGGCCTGGGCCTGGGCCTGGGCCTGGGCCTGGGCCTGGGCCTGGGCCCTGGGCCTGGGCCTGGGCCTGGGCCTGGGCCTGGGCCTGGGCCTGGGCCTGGGCCTGGGCCTGGGCCTGGGCCTGGGCCTAGGCCTGGGCCTGGGCCTGGGCCTGGGCCCTGGGCCTGGGCCTGGGCCTGGGCCTGGGCCTGGGCCTGGGCCTGGGCCCTGGGCCTGGGCCTGGGCCTGGGCCTGGGCCTGGGCCTGGGCCTGGGCCTGGGCCTGGGCCTGGGCCTGGGCCTGGGCCTGGGCCTGGGCCTGGGCCTGGGCCTGGGCCTGGGCCTGGGCCTGGGCCTGGGCCTGGGCCTGGGCCTGGGCCTGGGCCTGGGCCTGGGCCTGGGCCTGGGCCTGGGCCTGGGCCTGGGCCCTGGGCCTGGGCCTGGGCCTGGGCCTGGGCCTGGGCCTGGGCCTGGGCCTGGGCCTGGGCCTGGGCCTAGGCCTGGGCCTGGGCCTGGGCCTGGGCCTGGGCCTGGGCCTGGGCCTGGGCCCTGGGCCTGGGCCTGGGCCTGGGCCTGGGCCTGGGCCTGGGCCTGGGCCTGGGCCTGGGCCTGGGCCCTGGGCCTGGGCCTGGGCCTGGGCCTGGGCCTGGGCCTGGGCCTGGGCCTGGGCCTGGGCCTGGGCCCTGGGCCTGGGCCTGGGCCTGGGCCTGGGCCTGGGCCTGGGCCTGGGCCTGGGCCTGGGCCTGGGCCTGGGCCTGGGCCTGGGCCTGGGCCTGGGCCTGGGCCTGGGCCTGGGCCTGGGCCTGGGCCTGGGCCTGGGCCTGGGCCTGGGCCTGGGCCCTGGGCCTGGGCCTGGGCCTGGGCCTGGGCCTGGGCCTGGGCCTGGGCCCTGGGCCTGGGCCTGGGCCTGGGCCTGGGCCTGGGCCTGGGCCTGGGCCTGGGCCTGGGCCTGGGCCTGGGCCTGGGCCTGGGCCTGGGCCTGGGCCTGGGCCCTGGGCCTGGGCCTGGGCCTGGGCCTGGGCCTGGGCCTGGGCCTGGGCCTGGGCCTGGGCCTGGGCCCTGGGCCTGGGCCTGGGCCTGGGCCTGGGCCTGGGCCTGGGCCTGGGCCTGGGCCTGGGCCTGGGCCTGGGCCTGGGCCTGGGCCTGGGCCTGGGCCTGGGCCTGGGCCTGGGCCTGGGCCTGGGCCTGGGCCTGGGCCTGGGCCTGGGCCTGGGCCTGGGCCTAGGCCTGGGCCTGGGCCCTGGGCCTGGGCCTGGGCCTGGGCCTGGGCCTGGGCCTGGGCCTGGGCCTGGGCCTGGGCCTGGGCCTGGGCCTGGGCCTGGGCCTGGGCCTGGGCCTGGGCCTGGGCCTGGGCCTGGGCCTGGGCCTGGGCCCTGGGCCTGGGCCTGGGCCTGGGCCTGGGCCTGGGCCTAGGCCTAGGCCTGGGCCTGGGCCTGGGCCTGGGCCTAGGCCTGGGCCTGGGCCTGGGCCTGGGCCTGGGCCCTGGGCCTGGGCCTGGGCCTGGGCCCTGGGCCTGGGCCTGGGCCTGGGCCTGGGCCTGGGCCTGGGCCTGGGCCTGGGCCCTGGGCCTGGGCCTGGGCCTGGGCCTGGGCCTGGGCCCTGGGCCTGGGCCTGGGCCTGGGCCTGGGCCTGGGCCTGGGCCTGGGCCTGGGCCTGGGCCTGGGCCTGGGCCTGGGCCTGGGCCTGGGCCTGGGCCTGGGCCTGGGCCTGGGCCTGGGCCTGGGCCCTGGGCCTGGGCCTGGGCCTGGGCCTGGGCCTGGGCCTGGGCCTGGGCCCTGGGCCTGGGCCTGGGCCTGGGCCTGGGCCTAGGCCTGGGCCTGGGCCTGGGCCTGGGCCTGGGCCTGGGCCTGGGCCTGGGCCTGGGCCTGGGCCTGGGCCTGGGCCTGGGCCTGGGCCTGGGCCTGGGCCTGGGCCTGGGCCTGGGCCTGGGCCTGGGCCTGGGCCTGGGCCTGGGCCTGGGCCTGGGCCTGGGCCTGGGCCTGGGCCTGGGCCTGGGCCTGGGCCTAGGCCTGGGCCTGGGCCTGGGCCTGGGCCTAGGCCTGGGCCTGGGCCTGGGCCTGGGCCTGGGCCTGGGCCTGGGCCTGGGCCTGGGCCTGGGCCTGGGCCTGGGCCTGGGCCTGGGCCTGGGCCTGGGCCTGGGCCTGGGCCTGGGCCTGGGCCTGGGCCTGGGCCTGGGCCTAGGCCTGGGCCTGGGCCTGGGCCTGGGCCTGGGCCTGGGCCTGGGCCTGGGCCTGGGCCTGGGCCTAGGCCTGGGCCTGGGCCTGGGCCCTGGGCCTGGGCCTGGGCCTGGGCCTGGGCCTGGGCCTGGGCCTGGGCCTGGGCCCTGGGCCTGGGCCTGGGCCTGGGCCTGGGCCCTGGGCCTGGGCCTGGGCCTGGGCCTGGGCCTGGGCCTGGGCCTGGGCCTGGGCCTGGGCCTGGGCCTGGGCCTGGGCCTGGGCCTGGGCCTGGGCCTGGGCCTGGGCCTGGGCCTGGGCCTGGGCCTGGGCCTGGGCCCTGGGCCTGGGCCTGGGCCTGGGCCTGGGCCTGGGCCTGGGCCTGGGCCTGGGCCTGGGCCTGGGCCTGGGCCTGGGCCTGGGCCTGGGCCTGGGCCTGGGCCTGGGCCTGGGCCTGGGCCTGGGCCTGGGCCTGGGCCTGGGCCTGGGCCTGGGCCTGGGCCTGGGCCTGGGCCTGGGCCCTGGGCCTGGGCCTGGGCCTGGGCCTGGGCCTGGGCCTGGGCCTGGGCCTGGGCCTGGGCCTGGGCCTGGGCCTGGGCCTGGGCCTGGGCCTGGGCCCTGGGCCTGGGCCTGGGCCTGGGCCTGGGCCTGGGCCTGGGCCTGGGCCTGGGCCTGGGCCTGGGCCTGGGCCTGGGCCTGGGCCCTGGGCCTGGGCCTGGGCCTGGGCCTGGGCCTGGGCCTGGGCCTGGGCCTGGGCCTGGGCCCTGGGCCTGGGCCTGGGCCTGGGCCTGGGCCTGGGCCTGGGCCTGGGCCTGGGCCTGGGCCTGGGCCTGGGCCTGGGCCTGGGCCTGGGCCTGGGCCTGGGCCTGGGCCTGGGCCTGGGCCTGGGCCCTGGGCCTGGGCCTGGGCCTGGGCCTGGGCCTGGGCCTGGGCCTAGGCCTGGGCCTGGGCCTAGGCCTGGGCCTGGGCCTGGGCCTGGGCCTGGGCCTGGGCCTGGGCCTGGGCCTGGGCCTGGGCCTGGGCCTGGGCCTGGGCCCTGGGCCTGGGCCTGGGCCTGGGCCTGGGCCTGGGCCTGGGCCTGGGCCTGGGCCTGGGCCTGGGCCTGGGCCTGGGCCTGGGCCTGGGCCTGGGCCCTGGGCCTGGGCCTGGGCCTGGGCCTGGGCCTGGGCCTGGGCCTGGGCCTGGGCCTGGGCCTGGGCCTGGGCCTGGGCCTGGGCCTGGGCCTGGGCCTGGGCCTGGGCCTGGGCCTGGGCCTGGGCCTGGGCCTGGGCCTGGGCCTGGGCCTGGGCCTGGGCCTGGGCCTGGGCCTGGGCCTGGGCCTGGGCCTGGGCCTGGGCCTAGGCCTGGGCCTGGGCCTGGGCCTGGGCCTGGGCCTGGGCCTGGGCCTGGGCCTGGGCCTGGGCCTGGGCCTGGGCCTGGGCCTGGGCCTGGGCCTGGGCCTGGGCCTGGGCCCTGGGCCTGGGCCTGGGCCTGGGCCTGGGCCTGGGCCTGGGCCTGGGCCTGGGCCTGGGCCTGGGCCTGGGCCTGGGCCTGGGCCCTGGGCCTGGGCCTGGGCCTGGGCCCTGGGCCTGGGCCTGGGCCTGGGCCTGGGCCCTGGGCCTGGGCCTGGGCCCTGGGCCTGGGCCTGGGCCTGGGCCTGGGCCTGGGCCTGGGCCTGGGCCTGGGCCTGGGCCTGGGCCTGGGCCTGGGCCTGGGCCTGGGCCTGGGCCTGGGCCTGGGCCTGGGCCTGGGCCTGGGCCTGGGCCTGGGCCTGGGCCCTGGGCCTGGGCCTGGGCCTGGGCCTGGGCCTGGGCCTGGGCCTGGGCCTGGGCCTGGGCCTGGGCCTGGGCCTGGGCCTGGGCCTGGGCCTGGGCCTGGGCCTGGGCCTGGGCCTGGGCCCTGGGCCTGGGCCTGGGCCTGGGCCTGGGCCTGGGCCTGGGCCTGGGCCTGGGCCTGGGCCTGGGCCTGGGCCTGGGCCTGGGCCTGGGCCTGGGCCTGGGCCTGGGCCTGGGCCTAGGCCTGGGCCTGGGCCTGGGCCTGGGCCTGGGCCTGGGCCTGGGCCTGGGCCTGGGCCTGGGCCTGGGCCTGGGCCCTGGGCCTGGGCCTGGGCCCTGGGCCTGGGCCTGGGCCTGGGCCTGGGCCTGGGCCTGGGCCTGGGCCTGGGCCTGGGCCTGGGCCTGGGCCTGGGCCTGGGCCCTGGGCCTGGGCCTGGGCCTGGGCCTGGGCCTGGGCCTGGGCCTGGGCCTGGGCCTGGGCCTGGGCCTGGGCCTGGGCCTGGGCCTGGGCCTGGGCCTGGGCCTGGGCCTGGGCCCTGGGCCTGGGCCTGGGCCTGGGCCCTGGGCCTGGGCCTGGGCCTGGGCCTGGGCCTGGGCCCTGGGCCTGGGCCTGGGCCTGGGCCTGGGCCTGGGCCTGGGCCTGGGCCTGGGCCTGGGCCTGGGCCTGGGCCTGGGCCTGGGCCTGGGCCTGGGCCTGGGCCTGGGCCTGGGCCTGGGCCTGGGCCCTGGGCCTGGGCCTGGGCCTGGGCCTGGGCCTGGGCCTGGGCCTGGGCCTGGGCCTGGGCCTGGGCCTGGGCCTGGGCCTGGGCCTAGGCCTGGGCCTGGGCCTGGGCCTGGGCCTGGGCCTGGGCCTGGGCCTGGGCCTGGGCCTGGGCCTGGGCCTGGGCCTGGGCCTGGGCCTGGGCCTGGGCCTGGGCCTGGGCCTGGGCCTGGGCCTGGGCCTGGGCCTGGGCCTGGGCCTGGGCCTGGGCCTGGGCCTGGGCCT
>JAITYX010000190.1:0-42500 GCA_021018815.1 Talinum fruticosum | reverse complement strand
AAAGTTTCAAAATTTCAAAATTTAGCAATTTTGGAACTTTCAAATTTTCAAATTTTGAAACTTAGAAATTTTAAACCCTATATCCTAGACCGTAAACCCTAAACCTTAAACCTTTAAACCGTAAACCCTAAACCCTAAACCCTAAATCCTAGTTGGAGATCAATTATACCTTTCATTATTTTGCAACATTGGAAAATGTATGGTTATTTCCCTAGTAGCACATAGCATCTAATAACTGAAGACAATTCCATAGATTCATGAAATGGGAACCCGAATTTTCCTTGCATTTTTGTTGTTTCATATCGCATGCATCTTTACCTTACATCTAATTCATTTTTAACGTGACATAAGCTCATCCAAAGTAAATTCCTTCAGCTTATTTATTTTGTTGTATTATTTTATTCAAATAAACATTAAGCGATATCCCTGTGAAGCATCAGGTTTAAGCTAGTATAATATAAAAGTCATACTCCAACTCTTATATTCAACCCAAGTAAGAGTTTCAGTCATCTCTGTTTCCCTTATTGCTTTATCCTTCTCTTTGATTTTATTAATGATGTTTTCAGATGGTCCTTTGAATCTATTCTCTCGCTTGCGTTCTTTTTAGGCGATGATTCTGCGCCTTCCTCTGTATTCATTGATTTGGAATTTTTATGTAAAGCCTCTAATAGTGGCTTTTCCTGGTGCTTATTTTCCTTAGCAGCTTTTCGTAAACCCGTAGTGCAATTTCATAATTTAGTGCAAAATCTATTTTCTTTTGATGTTCTGCAAAAATTCAGCACCAAAATACTTGTTTCCTGTAGCATATGCCTATGATATTAATACAAACTTTCTAGTATTCAGTCTTTTACTAGGACAATCTAGGCATAGGGATGTTCTAAGGAGCCTTCTCCAGTACCACTAGTGTCCGTTGTTTGGTTTTTCATTACATAGAGTATGTATAGCTTGACCAGTCCCTGGTTTAATTTTCCATTGCTTATAATACATCTAAATAAACATCAATATGGGGAATATGCATTGACTAACCTTGTGCCAACAGATTTTGTAAAACAGAGCATTCAACTGTTATCAATAATATTTTTATAATAAATTATATATAAAAAATAATTTGCATGCCTTGATGAAGAAAGACAATAGCATATTGTTCAACATGCAGGTGGAGGCGGTGCAATAAAAGACATAATGCACGAAGGAACCTTTGGGTCTATTGCTGCTCAAGGCTAGTTAATTTAACAGAATAAAGTGCATGCATCTTTTTGTCTGTGATTCACTGAAGCACCACAATTTGACAGATTTTAAGTGTTTTTTTTTTTTCTGAGTTTTGCATCATTACATCATGATCAATGGGACAGAAGATGAGGAATCATTTAGTAGACCACTTGGAAGATGGGATGTTTTTGTATATGGTGTTTTTGTATATTAGGCAACACATTGCTAGAACTAGAAGGTCATTCTTGTCGCCACATGATGGTGTTAACCTTCAACTTGAAAATTCTTTTCTCTCCATTTCTGTCATCCCATCCTTATGCAAATATTGTCATAGTCACTTCTGAATGCTACCACTTTAGATATAGGTTGAACATTTGAGCTAATGTCTGTGCCAAGAACTTCCTCATTTAACTTCCATCTTTTATACTTAAATCTTAAACGTAGTCCACCATGGTTCAGACTCGTAGAATTTACTCTAGTGTTGTCAGCCACAACAATATCGTGAAGAAGTGCCTTGCATCATGGTGCATTGTCTTCAATTTTCTAGTGAGTTCAAGGACGATGCTTAAACATGATTCTTGATGATAGAAGAGTGTGTGTGTCCCTTTCTGGTGTCCTAATGCTAATCTTGGCTTGTAGGCTCCATGGTACATATGCTTAAATGAACATGTATTGCAATAGCATTCTCTGTTGCACTGAGGATGAGTGAATCAATAAATTGCATTTGTGGACAAGGGGAAGTTCGTTGTTCTTCATTGGAATCATTTGATTTTGTTGATGGTGCTTTACTGATTGTTATCAGCTTATCTACAGGACTTTTTCCTTGAATGTGTTATATTTACTTAGGGAAGAAAGCAACAGGAAACCTTCTTCATCCCTTAGAATCTTCACCCGTTTGGGAGCATTGTACCATTTTTGCAGGGTTTAGAATTGTGAGGAATAGAAAAGATGCTTGTATTATAGATTGGAACAAAAGGAAACCTACAGGACTTTATTGTCTGAATGCTCTTGGACACTCTGGGATATGTGTCAAATACCCTGTCTTGATCTTTTGTTATTTGTTCATCTAACATTCATAGGACACTCATGCTACACTAATTTGTGGTTGATAACATCCAAACACAACATTCTCTGTAACAACATAAGATGATTAAGTAAATTTGTTCTCCTTTATATCAGTGTTCCCCAAATGCATCAAATTTTGTTCTCCTTTATATCAGTGTGTTCCTCAAATGCACTGCTTGCTTAAAAATTCATGTGTCGACAAGTTAGTATTTGCTGTGTAAAGTATCTAGTATTTCCTATGTCTGTGTTTCTTAGAGTTGAAAGTATGGCTATTACTTTCATTATTGAATTTACCTAGATTGCTGAGGCACGAGTTCAAGGTATGCCAGTGATCCACCTACCTTGTTACCTTTTTGGTGCAGGTGACTAGAGTAGGGATGCAGTGTCCTTGTTAGAGAAGATCTTAACGGATGTGCCTTTGTTTATGGATCATTGAGTTTCTTGGACAAAATCACATGTGGAATTGCTCTGTACCTTCTGGAATCTTATCAAAGTAAGTCGTTATTTATCAATTTGCTCTCATAATTTCTTCTAGATGCAGCTGACAATAATATTCTTGTTTATTTCTAGTTATGCCTAATATTTAGTGTAATATCATCAACTTAACTGAGCTTCATTTAGAAAGTAGAAAAGCTTGCTGTCACAATACAAATATTTGGATGAGAAGTATTGAATGAGGTTGAATGATAAAAATTGATTTTCCTATTTTACTTTCGTTTCCTTTGGCAAGTTACTCTTGTAAGATAACCTCATACTATATGGGACAATGCCACTGTCTGCCATTGTAATCAATTACGTGCCTATGGATTTTAGTTGTCCATGAAATGAAGACCATCACTGATTTTATTAGTTACATTTCTCTGTGTATGTCTAGGTTTAGGTAGGAGGTTGAAATGCAGGATAGCTTTTTGTGATTATTATTGTATTTTACATGGAGGGTTGCTTTTGTCGTTCAATGATTTCATCTAGAAAATTTCAAGTTTGATGTTGCTGTCTGATTCATCCTAATGTGTCTTGGAAGCTATCCTGGAAACTACGTGAACACATGTAGAAGCTAGTGAAAGGGTACGGCATAGAATGACATTATAATCAACCACAGTATGTGTGTGCTTGGTGTGAAGTGTCAAATTTGCACTGTGTATAATTTTTTGATGAATGGACATGGAGCCAGGGATAAATTCAATAGTTTAATGCAAGAATATGTGATAAAACATGGAACAAAACCTCTAAACTAATAAATGATATTCCCTTTTTTCTATTTGGTCAAGGTACCCCTTTTCCGATAGGGTTGATCCATACATGCTTTATTGGAAATATCTAACTAAAACAATTATATATCTTTGGGTGCTACTTCAGAGTAGAAGAATAGACTTCAAGCAGAAAATTAAGGGTATTTTAGTCACTTCGATAAGTTTTTAACAATGTTAGTGATAGAGGAATATTGTTAAGACATTCTGTAAATGGTGATGCCATTTGGATTTAAAATTTTTGCATTCATCAAATAGAATCTGTAAAAATACAAGGGTATCATATGAAATTTCTTGTTGATTTATTACTGCATATTACTTCTCAAAACAAACTAGTAATGCCTTTTGTATAACTATACTCTCATTTCGCTAGACATGGGCTGGAGGCCATGAATTTGAATCAGTGCCCTCCAGTTTTGGCATACATCTGACTCATTCCATTTTCTGACTTCAAAGAACCAATTGTATAGCAAATCTGCACCTTTGTTCATGGCTTATTCTAATTTTGATTTTCAAAACATTAGCACATAATCCCATGCCCCTTGACTATTTTAGAGGGGCCGCAACAAAGAGCGGAATGACGGACATCAGGATCTAATGCGCTCAAAGACTCACAAACCAAGAATCTATGTAGCCATTCAACATTGTCTTCGCAAATCTTACCTGTGAACAACTTTATGACTTTCCTCTCTTGAGATATTGGGACTCCATCTTTTTTTTTCTGTCCAACCCTTCCTCTTACTTCCCCTTGATTCGTCTTAGGACTCCAGAGCTTTCTAAACCAAGGCTGTCGAGGAAGCATCCTTTTTGTTGAGAAATTCTTCGGGTTCTTTTTTTTGTATAGGAAGTATAATTTCATTGATATACAATCAGCAAACAATACAAAAAAATCTCTACATTCTCAATAAATATTAGGGTGACCCACATTCTAGGAAGGGTTGCCACACTTCCATATCAATGAGTACTTCTGTTTGAAGCTTTCCAACCAAAATCTTTCTCTGCCCTGTAATTTCCTCCCTGATGAAGTATGAATTCTAACTTGGATATCATACTTATTTCTTTTGACAAGCTCTTGCCAATTCTTAGTTTTCCTTCGAAAGATCCTACATCATCTCTCTGTCCAGAGATGATACATGGATGCTGCATATATTGCATTGCATATAGCTCTTCCCTTTTAATATTGGGACCCTTTGTCTTTGCCAAAACACCAAGTCAATTCAGATTAGGAATTTTCAAGTCTGCCCAGGTTACCTGCTTGCTAAAGGGGCATTGGAAAAAAAGATTGAGCAATATTCTCAGTGTCAGCAGAGCAGAAAGTGATTGATATGTCCTTGATATGCATTCCTAAGCGCTGTATCCTGTCGCTAGTCATTAATTTACCCTGTAAAATAAGCCAGGCAATGTAGCTATGTTTTGGCATTGATATTGGGAACCAGACAACCCTCCAGAATTTGAAAGTTATTTGTTGCCCTTGCAAACCATTTATAACCAAACTTTGTCGAATACTTCCCATCACCAGGACACTGCCAAGCACCGTTCACATTACCCGTTCTGAACCTTTTTTGATTCTATTCAGTCTGATCCAATACCAGCAAGCCCCTGAAAAGGGCTTGTAGCTCCAAAAATCCCTTCTTTTGAGGTAAATTTCATTTATACATTTTAACCAAAGAGAGTCAGATTTGGAAGTTATAGCTCAAACTCAATGCTGCAAGGTTCCAAGTTTTGCACCATTTGATATTTAACCCCCATTCCTTCTAGGATCTGCGGACTTCATGCCGAGCAATTAAGGACAAACCTTTGTTCTCCCCCATCTCTCCGTAAAAAGTTCTTGTAGATTTTCTCAATCTGTTTATGCACTGTTGGAGGAATCACAAATATTGATGACCAATATGTAATCATGAATATCAGCAGGGAGTTAATGATCTGAACTTTTGCTGCATTAGAAAAGTGCCTTGTAGCTATTGTGTGCAGCATATTCCTGATCTTCTCTACCATCTTTTGGCGGTAATTTACACTCCATTTAGTAGGTGAGAGTGGCATGCCTAAGTACTTCACAGGAAAAGCACCAAGACTAAAAGCAGTTCTAGCCATAATATTCTTCTTAGTAGCTGGTGCAACTCCATTCACATATAGCTGGGATTTTGCCAGGTTAGCCCTTAATCCCGTGACATCTGAGAAATGCTCAAAACCAGCCATTAAGAGACCCACTGATCTCATATCTCCCTTACAGAAGATCATGAGATCATTTGCAAAACATAAGCTAATAAGATTTAGCTTTTTACACAAAGGATGGAAATTCTTCCGTTTATTCTAGGACTTTTGATGTTTTGCCGGTAACACGTCCATGAATCTGCGGTTGAACACTTTATAACTCAATTTTCTCTTCCTTGCTTCTGAGGGATGTAAACATTTGTAATTACTTCGAAGGGGATGAAACTTTTAAACACAAGGAAATACCACATGAGCAACACGAACACAATACGACAAAAATGCTTAAACTTTCTATGCATATAATCTGCCTTGTAAAAAATAAAAATAAAAAAAATAAAAATAAACCTCACATAAACAATCTCAATACTAAATACTAACTCAAATTCTACTTTCTACCTCTTAATTCTTTGAACCAGCATTTGTTCTCTCATTTTCAGCCATTTGCGAAAAGACCTTTGTGGCCAGCATGTTGTCATCAAAATACTGAGCATATGGATGTCCCTTTGGCACAAGCTTCTTGTATTTCTCAAACTGCTTCTCTGCCTCATCCTTCTTTTTAAGCAAAGTGTAGATTATTCCTTGACACAAATATGGCCTAAAATCCCTTGGCTCTTCCTTTACTAACTCCTGATAAATCTTCAATGCCTCATTGTAATTCCCTTCGATAACACGAACCTGCGCAATCAGTAGCTTAAAATCCCTGATCTCTTCCTTCTTTTTCTCTTTCTTACACTTCTCCAATGCCTCCTGAATCCTCTTCAACGCCTCATTTAACTCCTTGCCAGACCTTTCACCTTGAGAAACGGCCATCACAAGCCCGTGATACGCCTCAACTCGAAGAGAGTCCTTCTCCAAGATGTCTTCGAACGCCGCTTTTGCCAATTCCGACTCTCCCATGTAGCTATACATGTGAGCTCTCAGCAATGGCAACTCACTCTCATCAGGCTCAAGTTCAATCAACCTGTTTATGACCTCAACGGCTTCAGGTAGCTTCCGATTCTTAATCTTGACCTCCATTAGAGATTTAAGAGCTTCAACGTCATCTGGGTGCGAAGCCACATGCTCCTCCAACGATTTCTCCCTCTCCTCGTCGGAAACCTCTTCTTCGGCAGCCACCATCTCGGGCGAAGACTCAACCGCCAGCGCAGGTGCAGCTACGGTTAACAATGGCTTGTGCCCAAAGCTGGAGAAGAAGAGGGCAGAGGCTGCAACGGCAACACATAGAGGAGTTTTGAGGAAGGAAAACAGAGAGAAAGGGTTTTTGGTTTTTGGTTGACGAGGAGATTTCGACGATGAAGAAGCCCGGAATTTGAGTGAGAATGAGAAGGAATGAGGCCGAGACAATTGGGTGCTGAAGGAGATTGACGAAATTGGAGTCCCAGAAAAGGAATTGCGATGGTGGTAGAGAGAGAGAGTGAGAGGCTGCTCCTTGCAGCTGAGCTTAGTGAGAGAATCCATTGTTGGCTTCGGGATTCAGGGCAGAAGAGCAGGGAAAGAAGCGGGAGGAGAGGGATGGTTACGGTGCTGCAGCGGACAGAGAGAGATATGGAGCTAGAGGGAATGCTCATGGGATGGTGCCGTGAAGAGAGAGAGAGAGAGAGGGCTGGGGAAGCTAGGTTTTTCTTTGAAGAGAGAGAGAGAGAGCGCGTGGGATGGTGCCGATGGAATAGAGGGAGAAGGCTGGGCTTTGAGTTGGGCAAAGTATCGTGTGACAATAACAACTTTGGGCCTCAGTTTGGCACAGCTCCAAATAACCGATCAATTCTTCAATTTTTTATTTTCTTCTTACTTTTCGAGTTTTTCTCCAATTTTTATAAAAATGAAATAAATTATATAAAAATTCTAAATTAATAATTAGTACGAATAAAATAAGGTGTAAAAGTAACTAAAAATATCATCTTTTTGGACTCAACAGATTGGTAATGGGATAGGTAGGGGAGTTTTCCTATATCCTCTGTTACTGAAAATCGAACCGAACCAATCGATTGAACTGGTTTGATTGGGAATCATTGATTAGTCCGATCTGAAGAAGACATAAATTCCCTTGCACTATAGAATCAAAAATACTTGATCAAACTTGGCCGATGAGACTATTTGGATAAACCGACAAATATATGGAAAGACAAGTTAATCTAAATAGCCACAACAACCATTGTAATTTACGTATAAAAATTTAAGAGAGACAATTAATCCAAGAAATTAAAATACCAGCAGTTGAGCTAATATATGGAAAGTTAAGATTCAGGAAAAATTGGATTTTCTGATTTGATGTGCAACCCATGATGCTTTGCTCGTGACTACACGTAATAGCACAATGGGAACCGCAACTCAAACATATATATATTTCTTTTGAATGGTAAGTAGCCGCTCTCCATGGTCTTAGTGTGTTGGACTCATGGTCGGGATGTATAATTACAAAATTAGACCTAATAAAAGTTTACTTTTGTTATTAGGCCCATAAGAAAATTATAGTTGTGAGGGTTCGATTTTTAACTGGAATCACATGTCAAATTGAGCTAATATAACTCTTGATTTATAAGATGTGCCCATTTGTAAACATTTAGAGAGAGCCAGCTTCAATAGAGCTTGGCTTTGTTGCACCCCTAAGTTGGACATTGATCTTGAGACTATCATCAACAATAAACTCATACACAAGGGCGACGAGCAGCACAAACCGATATGAAAACGGGAAATCAACATTATCAACCATGGCTCTCTCTGTTTTTTTTCTTTTTGATGAAAGCATAAACATATATTAGATAAACTTTGTTGTAAAAGTTCTACATAAATTATCGTCAATATGAATAAAAATAAAATACAACAATTCTCAAATAATCTTACTTGGCCACCCAATTGTATGATCATAATAATCTCACAAGTAAATTCGGATAAATAAGATATTTGTAAAGTTGGGTAACATCCATCGCTTAAACATCTTGGATCAATTGTGCCTTGATATGGCTCGGTTTCGTCATGGCTTGCAAACACCTTGGATCAATTCATTTTTACTCAATCTCTCTCCTCATTTCATTCAACTTCTAGACAAATTCTACTCCATTCCACTTTTTCTTGATTCCGCTTCAATTTTTGGCGGAAAAAGAAGGCATTTAGATTTTCTTTCAAATGTATTTTTTCTACTTAAAATTTTCACCGAAAAGAATGGGCATTTAATTTTTCACCGAAAAATTAGTTGCTTGAAATCTATCTATCTTAGTGGGTTTGGAGCGCTTCAAATCCCTAATGCATTTTAAGGTGAAGAATGGCTCAAAGGTGTTGTTTTGGCATGATGTTTGCTTAGAGGTTTGCAAAAGAGGAAGGTGCTCTGTGGAAAATTGTGATTAGGGATGGTAAAGCAAGAAGGGTTCCTGTGCACATGGAGTTGGTTGCTGGAAATCTATCTGACTATCTTAGTGGGTCTAGAGTGCTTCATATACCTAGTGCATTTTGAGGTGAAGAATGGCTCAAAAAGGCATTGATTTGGCACGATATTTGCTTTGAGGCTTGCAAAGGAGAACGGTGCTATATGAAAAAATGTGATCAAGGCAAAGTATGGGGTTCATGATTTGGAATGGTAAAGCAAGAAGAGTTGTTAGCGAATTTTTCAAAAATAATGATTTCACTCACATTACACCATCTAACTTACCACCCATAGCACACAAACACGTCTAAATTAGTAAACAATACCATTTAATGCACAACAAATCTTCAAATTGAGAATTTTCTCTAATAGAACCTTAAAAAGGAAAAATAAGGAAAGGGTGAAAAACCACACGCGTTGAGTATAATTTTCACCTCACACAACTGAAACAATTTGCACATTGATAATTTATTAAATAGCGTTCAAACTATCATTTACGGAATGGTAGGCTCACATCCTACACCACCACAGAATATACACCAGAAACTTAATGGCTACATGTCAGAATAAAACACAACTCACACCATAAGGGCACACGCCTGGAGCAAAAGGAATTATATCCCTCAATTTGTACATAACAAAAGTATAACCAAATCTCCTAAGCTATCAAGGTGGGTTTCTCACATAGCCATTTAGAGGGACTAAACGATATGCAATATATGTCGCATGAATGCGAATTCTTTAAAAACAATGATTTCAATCACATTACACCATCTAACTTACAACCCATAGCACACAAACACATCTAAATGAGTAAACAATATCATTCAATGCAAAACAATATCATTCAATGCAAAACAAATCTTCAAATCAAGAATTCTCTCTAATAGAATCTTGAAAAGGGAAAATAAGGATAGGATGAACAACCACATGTGAGGATAATTTTCACCTCACACAACCAAAACAATTTGCATATTGATAATATATACAATATCGTTCAAACTATCATTTCCAGAATGGTAATAGTATGGATATCACGCAAAGAACTACGTTTCATGTTTTCAAGACAAATCATTGATAAAACTACGGTTTCATGCTTTTAGAACATTAGACACTCATACATGTAGACCACATGTAAATCGATCACGACCCAAGTTTCAATTTCAACAAATAAGAACGAAATACTCATTTTAATTACTTCTTGGGCAAAAGCCTTCAAAATCATTTACTCATGTCCTTTGAGCAAAAGAACCACACTTTATGTCTTCAAAAGCTTTGAACCAATGAACAAAGACATCCAAGAACTGACCACATCAACAAGATGGTCAAGATCCTTTATGGTTTCTGCACGAAGAAAACGCAAGTCCACACCCAATGTTGTGCCGACATCTCTTGCTACAGTCTCTAATGGAGTCACAAAAATCAAATTCGCTAAAAGCTCACTTCCACGATTTACCGCATCAACCATTGCAGGAGGTACATCCGGGAGAGCCTGTACATTAAAAGGGAAAGTAAGTCAAAGCTCCAAAAAAAAAATCACAGTGGTGCATGAGTCAAATGCTTCAAGATCCACCTGCCGCAAAGGCATGCCATGATCCCAAGGTACTGTACGAATTGACATATCCAGCATTGAACTAATGGCAGAATCCACACTGAGCAATTGTGCTAATGCTGATGTTTCATCGATTGGGTCATCTTTGAACTTTATTAGAAGATTCCTCGTTACACCATAATATGATTTTACCTGGAATACACAATCATTGAATTGATACATGTCAAGCAAGATATGGTTTCTAAATTTTTAGGTTGTAGTTATATCCAACAACAATTATGCCTATTCAACTTGGGACAACTCATTAGAGTGTCACCCCCAGAAAAATCTTACCCTATATCTAACTCCATGTTCAATTGTTCTCGTTATATTATATAAATAATATTGGTCAACCGCATTAAATGCCAGGCTCAAGTATTGGCTTCTTCCAAAAATGCGGGTACAGTGGTAGTGAATATGAGGAACAAAGGAACTACTCCTAAATGGGGATCCCGCTTTTGCAGAATTTGTAGAGATCTAGATATTGGCAATCTTACCATTACAAACGTTCCTGCAAGCATACATTCTAGGAGGCCCGCACAAAAAAATTTCAAAAACATTTTTGCCAATTTCAAATCTTTGAGAAAAAGTTAACTAAAAAATGCATGAAATATTAGTATTAACCAACACTAGGTAGTAAAATTTCAAGAAATTTTCTTTGCCAATTAAAATCTTTTAAAATAAATATGTAATAGAAGCATTAAATACTAATACCAAATAGTAATTTCACGTAGCAAGCATACAATTACTAAACATCAATCATTGTGCAAGCTAAAATACCCTCATGTCAGTGATCTTAAATGTAGACCTCCCATGTCCAAATCTTTTATCTTCAGCCGTTTCCTCTGTAAGGTGCACATGAGTAACAAAGGAAGGAAAGCCAAATCAAGAATATCCAATATGCTACATTATTAGAAATCCATTGTTTCTTGA
The DNA here is from genome assembly GCA_021018815.1 of Talinum fruticosum. Lineage (NCBI taxonomy): Eukaryota > Viridiplantae > Streptophyta > Magnoliopsida > Caryophyllales > Talinaceae > Talinum > Talinum fruticosum. The sequence goes on along the minus strand of JAITYX010000190.1, from coordinate 30,886 downwards.
AATTTATAAGCAAGGAATATTTTTAATAATATTTAGTTCCCTATTTTATTTAGAATATATTTAGGTAAGTTCAAGTTATTTTTAGAGTGTTATAAATAGAGTACATATCCTAGGTTATTATTATGCCCCGATGAATATTGATAATTGACAATTTAATTCACAAATACCTGATATTTCTACTTCTTTATGTTCCCCTTTCTCTACTCTCTTTGTCTAATACCCTCTTTTCCCTTCTAATTTTCCTCTTCCTCTCTAATCCTTATTTCTTCTTCTCTCTTACCCTTCTCTTTAACCATTTCCTGTCAGTTTGTCTGCTTGTTTGACGACCATTGCTAATAAGTAATAACTGTTTCATTGCCCACAAATTTCTAAAGTTGTTACACTGCAGATTTCAAGACCGACGGGGTATGAATGAATAATTGACTTGAGCAAGGCACAATGCAGTATGCTACCATAGTTTACCTTCTATCTACTTGTCAGCTGGGAACCATATTCCTTCTGCAACAATGATCCTCCTTTGTCTGGAAGTAATGTCAACCAATCCTCTTAAAGGTATGAAAAAGGAGTCAGGGGTCTCCTAGGATGGTCCTTCCATTAACCACCTCGGTCAATGGATGCATTATTCTTCAAAAAATTCAAATTCATAGAAGTGGCAGATGGCTCACAACATTGAAATTATCCTGGACAAGGACAATAATCTGGGCAATAGGCACCTCTCTTCACCAGTAGCAAGGTTCCCAGCATCATTTCCTAATTGATAAAGTTATAGAGCTTCATTTCTTATTCATAAAGTTAAAAGGAAACTGCATTCATAGCAATCTAAATTCCTCCCACCAGTGCCAGGCTCACTAGTAAGTAACTCATTTTATTACTGCAATTCTTGCTGCACTCTCTCAGCATGTTATGACAATATTCAAAATTCCAGAGGACATAGCCTATGATCGATTCGCTTAACCCAAGGCCTTAGTGGCCTTCTGCCTTCCTATCCATTCAACATACAGACTCTGGTAATGAAATGTTCATGAAGCAGGCATGTGTATTCATCATCATGCTGATCGATTTTTGAAGTTCACCATGCCCTCTTTTGAGATTAAAGGAACCCTTCCATAGATAGATCCCTGATTGGTGGCCTAATAGGGTAGGTGAGGGCTGGCAATGGCCGGCGTGCATTGCTGTGAAATGGATGGTCACCACTAGCCGCTCAACAAGGGCTTTGGAAATGGCCTCCAACTAAAATTAAGAATTATTCCACAATATCTAGAAGGGCAGACCTAAAACACCCCCTCCGGCATTAGCCAACATTGGCTACCAGCATAACTGTTATTAGAAGCCAGTAGTCAATCGTAAAATGGTACCCCAAAAAATATGGTACCATGAAAGTTGTTAGCAGAAGGAACAGTAGCACTGCTCCAACCAATCCCTCTTGCAAAACCATTTGTTTCGCTCTATCTGCCACATTTTCTCTGGATCTACAACAGAATGATCTCAAGATGGGGCCACATAGAATCCAACCATTACCTAAACGCCCATGCACTACCTCTCATCTAATATCATTTATTTGTTGGAAACAAGCATGTTGGTTGGAATGCGAAAATGCAAGTGTGGCCATTATCTATCCTGGAAAACTGAAGGCGTACTGCCTATAAAGACCATCATATGAAGGGAAAGAGAACTGAGAAGGAAGAGACAAGAAAGAAAGCCAAGCAATAGAGGGGTGATAAGGAGAGAGAGGATGTAGAAAAGTGAAAGACCTGAGGCTGCGGAGGAATTGCAAATGAAATCAACATCTACTTTGACTCTCTAGCCTAAACTGGGGACGGCAGTTCGCATAAATTGAATGCATTAGATTAAAAGCACCGCATATAATATAATTCTCATTGAAAGAAAATCAGGCGGATATCCAAATTGTTTCCGGTGAAGACTCATGCATATCCAAATTGTTTCCGCTGAAGAATCATGCAGAATATGCTGCTTCACATAACAAGGTAGTCTTTGCCTAGGTGAAACAGGCATAATCTCTCTAACGAAAAGGAAAACTCAAAGTAACTTACACAGAACCCAAGTATACCAAAGGTGATAGCAGAAAAATGAAGCATAGTTCAAAGGACTCTCAATGCTCTATAAACCCCGCTAAGAGCTCCTCAAGTCAAGGCTAAACTCAACACAACCTATCAAAAGCTTGTCTCTCAAATTACTTTGATGGAACTTGTGCATAAGCACCAATGCCAAAAAACACCAAGTTTATCATTAGTATCTTGTGATTTGTACACTTCCGCCATCTTGAAAGTTCTTCTAAACAATGATACCTTCATAGCTACCAGTCTTCGTACCTCAGCTAACCCAAAAATACCACAATTTATGTCCACCAGTATCTTGTGTTTTACGAACAAAGCACTTAATCAAATGATGGCATGCTATGATCACTTGTGCAACCCAAGATTTTCACCAACAAAATAGGCATGCTCCTATGTTCTGTACACTTCTGCTATCCTTAAATTCCTCTTCGATAATGATATCTACCAGTCCTTGCACCTTAACAAACCCAGTTTGTCATAATCAATATCAGCAAATAGCTGTTCCTTTCGTGCATAAGCAACAAACCATTACCTGATTGCATCCAAATATTTTCATTCACACTCTAGGCATGCTTCTAGGCTTCAACGGACCAAATTTGTGAAAATGAAGAGTCATGATTCCTTGGGGGAAAGAAAAAGTAATCGTTCATTTGAGACTTTAATAGGCTCAAAATTTCCAGTGAAAAAGTTTACGCAGAGATGATTCACCCTTTTTCCCATCCCAAACTAAATAAAAACTAATGAATACATCCATAATCAAACACTCCCCTCCACCTCCCCTCCCCGCCAGACAGACTAAGGCAACCTTAAGGTTTGCATTTACAGTGCCAAATAGATAAAAGGCAACCTTAAGGTTAATATTTACAATTCCAAATAGATTAAGTATTACAAGAATTCTACTATTCTATATTACGGGGTTTTTTCATAGGTTATTTACTTATCAAGAACCAAATCCATACCCCAGGTTTGTTGACTTGGATATAGGTTCCTATGTAGTAGCCTTACCCCTAAATGGAAGAATCATAGACAGACTAATTCCAACACACCTTAAATTAAAAAATTTTTTGACTACCTTGCAGCTACTACCACATACAAAGAAAGTAGAGAACATTTTAGAGAGGCCTTTAACTTTAATCCACAACAATGTAAACTGAAAATTTTACCCAAAATTGGATTTTTCAGCCGTCCAAAAGGTGGACATAGGTTGATTTACTTATCCCATGAGGTCAAATGCTTGGTTTGGAGGCACAATGATCCTGTTAACAAAGGTGGGACCAAAGAGGAAAATCAATTGATCTGTATTATGTCTTTTGATGATTGGAGTCTTCCACAAAGACCTTCCCTTAGATATTCATAGTAGTATCCCCTATGTCTTTTTATCTCAACTGCCAAGTCCATCTCTACACGGCTAGTCTTGCCAAGAGAAATGAACAAGAATCTTCAGAGCATTAAACCCTAACGAGAAAAAGAACATGCGAGTTAGAAGACATACCTATTTGTTCACCATTTAACATATTTGCAACCCTTTTTGCAATGCGTTTATTGGCAAATTCAACCCACCTACACAAACTGTTGTTAATTATGACACAAGCTAGAAAAAATGACCCATCAAACAGGCTATGTTAAGCACAGTTCACATCTCGATGTTCAGAATTTAACAAAAAATGGAGAGTAATAGAAGGATTTTGTCTCAAACCTTAAAAAAATGTTTTGGACAAATTTTGAGATTGGAAGATTAATTCTTCGATGATTAAATGAAGTACTTCAAAGGAAAAGAACAGCAACACTAGAAACAAATTGGCTTTAGTTTGTTAAAAGAAATGAACAAAGCCTCACTTTTTTTGAGGCTTATATTTCAAAGAAAACAAAGGAAAAAGTTAAGCCACCGTAGGGCAATAATAGGAAACAAATAATAGGAAATAAATACAAATGGCAGGATTTTTGCCCAAGACATTAACAAAAAATGTTTAAGCTCGTGAGCTTCAAAAATTAATTCGTAGATGATTCAAGGAAACACACGGGAGCAAAAGCCCAAACAACACTAGAAACAAATTGGCTTTAGCTTGTTGAAAAAATGAACAAAGCCTAACTTTTTAAGGCTTAAACTTCAAAGGAAACAATGGAAAAAGCTAAGCATTGTAGTCCCAAGGCTATATGGCAATAATAGCAAACGAATAATAGGAAACGAATTTCAAAGGACTTTTACATGGGCTTTAAAAAAAAAGGTTTTATCCCGTTTTTTAGCATGGAAGATAATTACTTTGACAATTAAAGGAAGCACTTCGAGGTGAAGAAGAGCTGACACTAGGAACAAATTCGCTTCAACTTGCTTAAAAATAAACAAAGCCTCACCTTTTTTGAAGCTTATATTTTAAAGGAAACAATGAAAATAGCTAAGCCTTGCAGTCAAGACTGTAAGGCAATACTAGGAAATGAATAATAGGAAACAAATTTCAAAGGAAACAATAGAAGAAGCTAAACCTTGACTGGAGGTCAATAATAGGAAACGAGTAATAATAGAAAGATTTTTGCCCGGACTTCAAGAAAAAATGTTTGAGCATGTTTTTGAGCTTGGAAGATTAATTCTTTGATGATTCAAGGTAGCACTTGGGAGGAAAACAAGAGGCAACACTAGAGAAAAATTGGCTTTAGCTTGTTGAAAAAATGAACAGAGGCTCACTTTTTTTCAGACTTATATTTCAAAGAAACAATGGAAAAAGCAAAGTCTTGCAGTGACAAAGTTGTAGGGCAATAGTAGGAAATGAATAATAATATAAGGATTTTTACCCGGACTTTTAAGAAAAAATGTTTTAGCCCGCTTTTGAGCTTGGAAGATTAATTCTTTGATGATTCAAGGAAGCACTTGGGAGGAAAAGAAGAGGCAACACTAGAGAAAAATTGGCTTTAGCTTGTTGAAAAAATGAATAGAGGCTTATATTTTAAAGAAACAATGGAACAAGCAAAGTCTTGCAGTCACAAGAGTGTAGGGCAATAAAAGAAAATGAATAATAGGAAACGAATTTCAAAGGAAACAATGGAAGAAGCTAAGCCTTGTAGTCACAAGGTTGTAGGGCAATAACAGGAAATGAACAATAATAGAATGATTTTAGCCTGGACTTTAAAGAAAAATGTTTAAGCCTGTTTTTGAGTTTGAAAGATTAATAATTTGATGATTCAAGGAAGCACTTGGGCGGAAAACAAGGGGCAACACTAGAGACAAACTGACTCTTGTAGAAAAAATAAACAAAGCCTCACTTTTCAAGGCTTATATTTTAAAGAAACAATGAAAGAAGCAAAGCCGTGATGTAGGCAAATAAAAGGAAACGAATAATAGGAAATAAATTTCAAAGGAAACAATGGAGAAGCTAAGTCTTCCAGTCACAAGTATGTTTTAGCCTGTTCTTAAGCTTGGAAGATTCATTCTTTGATGATTCAAGGAATCACTTGAGAGGAAAAGAACATGCAACCATTAGCTTGTTGGAAAAATGAAGAAAGTCTTACTTTGCTTATATTTCAAAGGAAACAATGGAAGAAGTTAAGCCTTGGAGACACAAGGCTATACGGCAATAATAGGAAGAAAATAATAATAGAAGGATTTTTGCCCGGACTTCAAGAAAAAATGTTTTAGCCCGTTTTTGAGCTTCGAAGACTAATTCTTTGATGATTCAAGGAAGCAATTTGGAGGAGAAGAAAAGGAAACTTGTTCAAAAATGAACAAAGCCTCACTTTTTTTGAGGCTTATATTTCAAAGAAACAATGGAAGGAGCAAAGCCTTGCAATCACAAGGCTGTAGGTGAATAAAAAGAAACAAATAATAGGAAACAAATTTCAAAGCAAACAATGGAAGAAGCTAAGCCTTGCAGTCACAAGATTGCATGGCAGTAATAAGAAATGTGTAATAATAGAAGGATTTTTACCCAGACTTTAAGAAAAAAATTTTAGCCCGTTCGTGAGCTTAGAAGATTACTTCTTTGATGATTCAAGGAAGCACTTGGAAGGAAAAGAACACGCACCACTAGAGACAAATTAGCTTCAACTTGTTGAAAAATGAACAAAACCTCACTTTTTGAGGCTCATATTTCAATGAAACAATGGATGAAGGCAAGCCTTGGAGTCACAAGGTTTTAGGGCATAATAGGAAACGAATAATAATAGAAAGATTTTTCCACGAACTTCAAGAAAAATGTGTTTAGCCTGTTTTTGAGCTTGAAAGATTAATTCTCTGATGATTCAAGGACGCAGTTGGGAGAAGAAGAAGAGGCAACACTAGAGACAAATTGGCTTGAACTTGTTGCAAAATGAACAAAGCCACACTTTTTTAGGCTTATATGTCAAAGAAACGGTGGAAGAAGCAAAGCCTTGCAGTCACAAGGCTGTAGCGCAATATTAGGAAACGAATAATAAAAGACGAATTATAGCATACTTGTGTTTCTTGCTTGTATATATTAATTTTTCACCAGACTAGTTCACGTTTTTTAATCTATGTTATTTTTGCTTTTTTGGTTTTTTTGTTTTATTATGCATACTTTAAAGTTATGTATGGTATTGTTATCATGTATAGAAAATGGATTCATTTGGATTGTTATTAATAAGGAGGAAGAAGAGACAAATGCAGGTTTTCTACGAGAGGATGATCGATTTTTGTCTTTAGGATAGTAGTTGAGGGATTGATTTTCATGATAGTCAAATTGAACTATACATCTTAGGTGGTACTTTGAGTTTTGAACATTGCTATTTTTATGTCTTCTCGTATTTGAGATATTACTCTTAGTATAGTTTGCAATTTGGAATGCTTCCAAAGCTTTACGATAAAAATTACGATGTTAAAAATAATGTGCTTTGGAGGGATGATGATATGAATATGCTAATGCTTAAGTGAAAAAAATTAAGTACTAAAAAACTAAATGAGAAAAGAATTTAAAATATTAAATATCGATATTTTGGAGAAACCAAACAAGAAGAATGGGAATCAATAATACATTGAATTCATTCATTAGTTGAACCAAACAACTGGAAACAGGAATCAAAAACCATTCCCATACCCGTACCCCTAGAATCATTCCTGATTCCATTCCATTCCATTCCGACCAAGTTGAACCAAACGGCCACTAAAGGGTAAAGAGGGAAGGATTCGGATAATTTGTATGAGAGTTAGGTTGCTTTAGGGTCTTCTTTAGGATCTTCTAGATTTCGCAAGCCTTAGGCATCAAATGACATAAAGTATTCTTAAATAAATCAGCATTTAGCACCCACATCTTGCCTTGGAGAAAAGAGTCTCAAAGACTCTAAAGCCTTTCTCCAAAACAGACAAAATCAAATACGATCCACATACCAGCTGCACCATCTCTAGTTACGTTCATTTGCATTCAGATTGCAAACCTCACTAATTCCCTTAAGATATGACATGAAGTTCAGTAACCACAATTAGGTGACTAACAGAGGCAACAAACACTCTGCACTCTACACTCTCTCACTGAATCAGACTACAAAGTTCAAGACACTGACATTTAAACCCAAGAAAAGGACTTTGAAAGGAGTTTACTCCTAGATTTGTATCTTCAATTGATTAATGCATTTGAGTATTCCGAACCAAATAATACTAAATGCAAAAAAGCAAAGCAAAGAAAAACGGTGAAGAGCAACCAACCTTGCATATGAATATCATCCAGGACCAGCTTTGAAAAATGTGCAGCAGATTATTCCTTCCAACTCCACTCACAAGCAACTCAATAAATGCACAATTTTGGAGGCTTGTCAGCACTTGAACTATTGAACTTGTACTAAATTAATAACCTCCCACATCTTTCTTTGATCACAAAATCCACCCAAGATACTCGTCCACATCTCCATGTCCGGAATACAGCCATCACAAACCATCTCAACAATAACACGGTAAGCTCTATCAAATTCTCCTTTCTTGCAGGAACCTTTAACAAGAGAACTAAAAACTACAGGCTCAACTGACAGGCCCCTGGTTCTCATACTCAGGTACAAATGAAACGCACGATTCAGATCAGCCTCACAAAGGCCCTGGACAACAGTATTATGAATCCTGACATGAATGCTCCAGGTTAACCTATTGGGAGAGATTCCAGCGAGGATCATTTCATCAAGATAGTTGGCCGCCTCCTGAAACTTTTTCATGTTACAAAAGCAATTTATGATCTTCCCATACAATCCTACATCAGGCTTCAAACCTTGAAGTTTCATCCTGTCAAACAGCTCCACAGCATCTCGAAGATTTCCATCTTTACAAAGTCCATGAATTAGGGTACTGTAAGTAACCATGTTTGGAGAAAGATTTTGGCGAACCATAAACTCCAGCAGCTCCATGACATGTGGAGAACGTCCATTCTTGCACAGGCCATCCATTAGAGAACTGTAGGTAAACACATTTGGCTTAATTCTTTTACTTCTCATCTGCTCAAACAACGTCAGGGCTTCATCTAACCTTTGAGATTGGCATAGACCGTGTATCAAAGAAGTGTAGGTAACAACAGTTGGAAGGCAACATTTTGTCTCCATCTCTCCGAAGAGCTCATTTGCTTCCTCAGTTCTTCCAAATTTACACAAGCCAGTAATCAGAGTACCGTAGGTATACGAATCCGGAGGGCAACCATGATTTGGCATTTCGTGAAAAATTTTAACAGCAGCATCAATAGTCCCTCTGTTCTTGCATAAAGCTTTGATCAATATGTTGAGAGAAACAACGGTTGGGCGAATACCTATTTTCCTCATATAGTGATAATACCTTAGGGCCATCTTTAACTGATTTACATCAACAAGAATTGAGAAAAGAGAGATGTACGATTTTTCAGTGAGTTTAAATTCAAACTCCTTTGCACTCTCAAAAATCCTAACAGCTTCCAGAGGCTTATGAACCCGACCATATCCCCTACATACCAAGAGGAATATGTCTTCATTAATCTGACACCTTTCTTCCTTCATTCTCTTCAAGAGCTCTTCCGCTGATTTAAACTGATTAGCAGATACAAATCTAGAAATCATAAGCCCAAAAGTTTTGTGGTCATGCCTGAAGCCATTTTTGTACTCAGCTGTTGCTGAATCAAATATTGCAATAGCCTTATGCAAGTCCTTCTCGGCTCGAATTAGCTGTTCCACTTGTGTTGTGGTAATTTTCTTGGACCATCTCATCACCTTTTTGCTACCCATAATGGACACTACAATACAAAAAGTCCTTAACTAAGTTCGTTTTTAGGGTATGATACAGCAAACTGAAACCAATATCATCTACAGAGTCTTCAGAATGCCATAATTTGAAGGAAATTGGATTTTACTATCCCGAACCCGACTACTGCTCTGCCCCATAGCATCTCCAACTTTGAAAAAAATGTTTTTAAATTTGTATTTACAAAAACTACGCAAAAGCATATTTTTCATCTTAATGCTCTAAACACATTACAGCCATTAACAATAACAAATAACGAAATTTTACACTCAGTCAAATCGATTTTTCAGTAAAGTCTGGGGCTCAAATCAAAGCCATTAACTGAAAATAATATTCTAAAATCTTACAGCCAAATGTTATAGCAATGAATTCATCAGCTACATTCAGATATTTCTGAAAAAAAATTAAGCCAAAATCAAAATAAGAGCTACGAATTAGAAAATGAGAAACAAAATAAGTAATCAACGAACCAGAGAGGTAAAACTTGAATTTATTGCAGGGAACAACTTTGATAGTTAACAGAAATTGAAGATCACCCGCTTGTGGACATGTCCCTCTCCCTCTCCCTCCCCTCTGTGAAGTTATTGAACACAAAGAAAGAGCTAAGAACCTAAAAGCTAAAACCCTTTGGAAGCACTTAATCATCTCATGGATGTTAGGGGTGTGGCAACTCAACCAACAAAGCAAATAAAATACATGACACTAGTCACCAATAATTATCAAAATAATATGCCCTGAATCTACACTCGGTAAACCCTAAAATCCTGTTCACCCAAATGACTTAACAATCATAAACAACTAATACCCACAACAAAATTCCCAAAATTAACAATCATTTAGTTAAAACCCATACAGAATCCAACTCCAACTATCTCAAAAGATAAATAATTTCCAGAAAGTTGTGTGTTCTTTCCCATTTAATCATTATTTTTCTCACGACAACATTATTAATCCACAAGTATATTGACAACTTGGCATCCCTTTCTAAGCATCTGATCAAAAGCTAGGAACAACCTTTATTGGAACCAACAAAAAATGCTTCAATAATCAAATTAGATCATGGATCAGCGTAGAATGTGGTCACTTTTGATTTTTAGCCAAAGGAGTTACACTCTCAGCAAAAGACACACCCAGTACAGAACAAGCATTTTGAACACAATCCTACAAAATTAAGCAAAATTGAAAGCACCTAAAAGAAGGTGATCAAATTTAAAAAATTACATATGTAAATTTAATCTACTAGAAAATTTAAAAGACTTAGTTACCTAAAGGTAGAGACTTGCACATCATTCCCGTCACCTCCATCCTCATTTGAATTAGAATCATTTGTCGATTGCTAAAGTGGTAACACACTATGCACATCTGAATTTGGTAAGCCATTTAAGAGGTAAGCACCTTGAAGATGTTTTAGGGCAATAATAGAAAATGAACAATAAAAGGGAATAACTCATGCCCTTTTGATAAATAGATCATGAAGCCTCATGTTTCTATAGGCTTATGTTTCGAACAAAGAAAATAAATAAGAAGACAACAAAGAAATAAATAGGCCCTCTAGACTAGGAAGTTGAGTCATTTGGCTATTTTGTAAACCACTTTGGCAAAAAGAATAAGAGAATTTTCAACGAAGAAGCTAAGCTTGCAGTTACAAGGCGAATGCGCAAGAAATGAAGCATCCAAAGGGAAGGAACAAGGGAAATTTTGGGCAGTCAAGATGAGGTTCTTTGGCGATTTGGTCAGCCAGTTAAGACGTAAAGACCTTGAACATGTTTTAGGGCAATAATATAAAATGAACAATAGAATAAAAAAACTCATGCCCTTTTGATAAATAGATCAAGAAGCCTCATGTTTTTTAGGCTTATGTTTCGAAGAAAGAACCGAAACAAGAAGACCGAATAGAAAGAAGCAGGCCTTCTACACTAGGAAGCTAGTTACTTTGGCTATTTTGTGAGCCATTTTGGCGAAAAAGAAAACAGAGAATTTTCAACGAAAAAGCTAAGCCGTGCAGTTACAAGGCTAGATGCGCAAAAAATGAAGAATCCAAAGGGGACAAACAAGGGAAATTTTAGGAAGTCAACATGAGGTCCTTTGGCAAATTTGAAGTTGATTGCTTTGACTATTTTGTGAGCCACTTTGGTAAAAAGAAATTACAGAATTTTAAACGAAAAGCTAAGCCTTGCGGTTAGGACAAGGCTTGATGCACAAAAATTAAACATCCATAGGGGAACAACTCAAATTTTGGACAATCAAGATTAGGTCCTTTGACAAATTGGTGAGCCAGTTAGGAGGTAAGAACCGTGAAGTTGTTTTAGGACAATAATAGAAAATGAACAATAGAAGGGAATAACTCATGCCCTTTTAATAAATAGATCAAGAAGCCTCAAAGTTTTTATAGGCTTATGTTTCGAAGAAAAAGAAATAAGAAGACCACAAAGAAATAAATAAGCCCTCTACACTAGGAAGGTGATTCCTATGGAAATTTTGTGAGCCACAAAGAAATGACGCATCCAAAGGGGAGGAACAAGGGAAATTTTGGCATTCAAGATGAGGTCCTTTGGCAATTTGGTGAGCCAGTTAGGAGGTAAGGACCTTGAACATGTTTTAGGGCAATAATATAAAATGAACAATAGAAGGGAAAAACTCATGCCCTTTTGATAAATAGATCAAGAAGCCTCATGTTTTTAGAGGCTTATGTTTCGAAGAAAGAACCGAAACAAGAAGACCGGATAGAAAGAAATAGGCCTTCTACACTAGGAAGCTAGTTACTTTGGCTATTTTGTGAGCCATTTTGGCGAAAAAGAAAACTGAGAATTTTCAGCGAAAAAGCTAAGCCGTGCAGTTACAAGGCTAGATGCGCAAAAAATGAAGAATCCAAAGGGGACGAACAAGGGAAATTTTAGGCTGTCAACATGAGGTCCTTTGGCAAATTTGAAGTTGATTGCTTTGACTATTTTGTGAGCCACTTTGGTAAAAAGAAATTACAGAATTTTAAACGAAAAAGCTAAGCCTTGCAGCTACAAGACTTGATGCACAAAAATTAAACATCCATAGGGGAACAACTCAAATTTTGGACAATCAAGATGAGGTCCTTTGGCAAATTGGTGTGCCAATTAGGAGGTAAGAACCGTGAAGTTGTTTTAGGACAATAATAGAAAATGAACAATAGAAGAGAATAACTCATGCCCTTTTAATAAATAGATCAAGAAGCCTCAAAGTTTTTATAGGCTTATGTTTCGAAGAGAAAAGAAATAAGAAGACCACAAAGAAATAAATAGGCCCTCTACACTAGGAAGGTGATTCCTATGGAAATTTTGTGAGCCACAAAGAAATGATGCATCCAAAGGGGAGGAACAAGGGAAATTTTGGCATTCAAGATGAGGTCCTTTGGCAATTTGGTGAGCCATTTAGGAGGTAAGGACCTTGAAGATGTTTTAGGGCAATAATATAAAATGAACAATAGAAGGGAAAAACTCATGCCCTTTTGATAAATAGATCAAGAAGCCTCATGTTTTTATAGGCTTATGTTTCGAAGAAAGAACCGAAACAAGAAGACCGGATAGAAAGAAATAGGCCTTCTACACTAGGAAGCTCATTGCTTTGGCTATTTTGTGAGCCAATTTGGCAAATTTTGTACACTTAAGATAAAGTAGAAGTTAGAGGCAACTCAACTATGTGCGATCATATCTAGCACAATAAGATCCTTGAACTACTCATGGTAGCTACAATAGCTAGGAGGGAGTACTCATGTTATTCCTTTACCTCTATAGGGTTAAGATCGAACCCACGATCTTTACGCAAAACTTAAGATATCTTACTCCCAAGTAACTTATAGTCACTCCAATGACCACTAACAACACAATGAACTCCAAATGAAGCATGGGAGTGATAGAACAACCTTTAACTCCCTTTATAAACGAGAGACCCGCTTACATGATCAATGCCCAAGGTTTATAAAGAACCCAAGGAAACTACTTCCAAACGATTTATGACATTCAAATTACTCACAAAGAATCACCACATAAACTCAAAGTGGTGGGGGCATGATTCCAACATTCATCAATCAACTCCTCTTGGTGGGACAGGTTAAGTCAAAGGGATTCAAAATGGTGGAAAGCACAATCTTCAACGTAATTCACTTAGTCCCTTCTAGCCTCAAGCTTGGTTTATTCTAGGCCTTTCTTCACAAGTTTCTCAAATTGGATTCAACAAAATCAACAAGTAATGGACCGGAAGTAGGGTCTCGGTCACACCCATTTACACAGACACATAGAAGTCACTCTCACATCACCCCAATGGGCGGTTTACAATCAACTAGTTTAACTAAGTCAACGAGGTAGTCACTTATAAGGTAGAGGTTGAACTTAAGGGCACACATATGTCGGCCACAAACAAGCACATAGTCACATAACAAGGATGTTAGACGGCTATATGCAATGCAAACTTAGGATCACCAAAATCGATGCTCGATACCATTTTTGTAACACCCCAAAACACCCCCAGGAATATTACATTGCCGAATTCCTTAAAGGAACTCCCAAGGCTCTTTTCGGTGCCGGCTTGATTGTCTAAACTCTAGTACGATTAGTTTCCATTTTCCGAGCCACAATAGCCGCAAGCGGATACCACCTAATTGAACGTTCAAATTCTCACAATTCTCTGTCTTTACTTCAATTCCTCATTCTATGTTTCTACTTTATAAATCCACTTCTTTTTCTCACGTCTCGACTTCTCACAACTCTCTGTCTTTACTCCAACTCCTCATTCTAGGTCTCTATTTCATAAATTAACTTCCTTTGCTCATACTCGACGCCTAATCTCACTTTATCACTTAAGTTCCTCTTGTTAGGTTCATCTTCCAACTTAATCTCATCTCAAAGACTTAAATACAATCTAAACTCAACTTAACCTCGTCGTTTCCCTGCCTCAAACTCCCACTCGTATATCACTATCTTATTAATCAACTGTTCATATACCCTCAATTATATAACTCTCAATTGCTTTTCATTATTCAATTCCCGTTAGCTTCGCTTACCTTCCCGTTCGGTTCAACCTCGAGGATTTAAATAAACTTCAAACTTAATTAACTTGACAATCACCCACTTCTAGCCTCAATTGTGCATCACTTAATATGAATTCATACCCCTCTGTGCACTTCCCTCATTATTTCCAGATATTAGCAATTATTTCTTAATGCCGCAATCTCAGTAAATCTCTAAAGCTCAATCTGATATATTAATTCACAATTTATATATCCCAACTGACCAAATTCCCGATACTACTCATTATACCCACGCAACCCAACTCCATCTGAATTCCCGGTTTTCAATTCTGGCCTAAACAACTACCAATTCCCTTCACAACTCCTAATTCAACTTTCAGCAACTACAAAACTCTTTCAATAGCCTACATGTTCAATATTCACAATTACATTCAACAATCACAATAAACTCATTTGGATTTCGAAATTATTAATAGTTTAGAGTATAAGACTACTCACCTCGATTTAGGGATTGACAGTTTCTCCCTTTCCTTCCTCTTTCCCTGCTGCCAGCCGTGGTTCTGCCGCCTTCATCCACGCCCGACGCCGTCGCCGGCAACTGTCCTGGCGCCCACCGGCCGCCTCCCTCTCTGCCTTCGCGTTCGTGTCCCTTTCCTAGCCTCGGTTTCGGCCTTCTTCGCGCCTGACCGATTCCCCGCGCTCGCCGGCCGTCTCACCTCCGTTCGCCGTGGACCCCGCCGGCCTCCGGTCGATTTCCCTTGCTCTCGCTCGCCTTCTCCCTCTCGCGCTATCTCCCTCGCTCTGCCAGTCCTTCGCTCTCTTTCTTTTGCTCGCGCCTACTCGCGTCGCCGGCCGCCGCCTTCGGTCCTGCGGTGGTCGCCGGTCCTCCCCTTCGGTCTCCTTCGCAGCGCGCTCGCCTCTCTCTCTCTCTCTCTCTCTCTCTCTCTCTCTCTCTCTCTCGCGTTCGGTGCTCCTCTCCCCCTCCCCTGTTCTGCTCGTTCTGCTTCTTCTGTCTTTGTTTTCTCCCGTGGCCTCTCAAGAACCAGCCACGCCATCCATATTACACTAATCCAACTCCTTATTTCCCTTTTTCTCTTTTTTTTTTTTTGTTAATCTTCACGATAATTAAACCCATACGTAACATACGCTTCACTAATAAGAGTTACGCGAACTAATAATAATTCGCTCAAATTAATTTACGAGTATCTAACCACGTATAAAACTTGGTCACTCGACCCACTCTATTTAATTAAGGCTAAATAATAAACTTAACTCGTAAAGTACCTCACCCAAAATTTCGGGTCTTACGGAAAGGATCAATTCTTTATCCCTTACGAAACAGCTTTATGATTATTAAAAAAACAATTAGCTTAATATTGAAAATTTTGCTATATTATTATTATTACTATTATTATTATTATTATTGTTGTTGTTGTTATTGTTGTTGTTGTTGTGGTCGTTGTCGTTGTCGTCGTCGTTGTTGTTGTTGTCGTTACTCGTGTTCTTATTGTTATTATTATTACTAGGGTTATACCCCTTGCTTTTCAAGGGTATTAATTAATTTTATTTTTATTAGTAGTTATTTTTCTACTTTTATTATTTATAATTGATTTACAACAATTAAAACTAATCGTAAACTAAAAAATAGCACTTTTTTTTCAAATAACAATAATAAATTGATATATTAGATTATATAATTTTTTATAACAGTAAGTAAAAATATTTCTTTATTTTTTTATTTTAATTAATATACTTTTCATTCATAATGTCAATTATATTTAATAATTTTTAAAACTAAATATAATTACTAATATTTTGTGAGACATGTGAATAGTCCCCACATTAAATTGAATTAAAATTGCATTGAATTTACCTATTTGGCATCCCACATGACATCTTAAGTGGCATCTTACGTGTCGCTTCATACATTGATTCTACCCAACTTTTAATATATATATATGATTATTGTTATTAGGTTGGGTATTTTGTTATTGTTGTTGTTGTCGTCGTCATCGTTGTTGTTATTATTGTTAGTTTTATTGTTGTTGTTATTATTATTATTATTATTTCATGGTTAACAACCAAACAACAAAAAGTAAAACTTGATTATGTTCTTGTTCTCTACCAAACGCTTGAAAAAATATTCAAATTACATACCTAACGCCTCATGTATCATTCCCTGATTTAATTGCATTTCAGTTTTTCATACCAAACAAGGCTAACGGGGTTGGTTTTTATATGAAAATTTAGGATAATTGACAAAAATAAACTATTGATATAAACATAATGGATTTAAACCACTTATTTTGGTGATTATTGTGATCCGTTAAAGAGTAATCTCTTTATTTCTATCTCTTTCATACTCGATTTTAATAGTACACGTCTCTCACTCTTTTTTTTTCTAAAACATATTTGAAGCAGAGAAAGAAGTAAATTGTTCAAAGCTCTTTTTATTCTTCCCATTTTATTTCATTTCCACATCTATTTTCTCTACCTCAAAATTTATGTAATTGACCTTGGTTTTGTTCAATTTGTAGGAGAGTATGGAATTTGGTGTTGATGTTGAAATAACAAGTTATTGGCTCAAAGTTCAAAATATTTTCCCTTCCTTTAGTTCGTTGTTTGGTTTGATTCGTGTCTGTATTTTAGTTTCGCTACTCTATTCTTTAATCTTGTTTCCTGTTAATATGTTGAAAGAACATACGATTGATGTTGGTTCTCTTCATTAATTGAGAAGACAAACATGTGTTAAAATTCATCAATTGGGCCGATGTTTTTAATCAATTAATGGGCAATGAGTTCTCCACTAACGTTGTGAATTGAATCCGAAAACCCAAATCATCAAAACATGGGAAGGCAAGGAGGAGTGCGAAACTAAAATAGATGATGGAAGGATTAGAAGAGAAAAAGATAATAATACTCAAATTTGAACCCAATATTGTACAATTTCAAAAACAAACGTTTATTATACTAAAATCAACAAACCGAAAATTAGAGTAAATTACACAGAGTAAGAAATGAAGGTTTGCTCTTGGAGAGGCTAAGTCACCTTAGAGAGAGGTGAAGAGGGTGATGGAAGATTTTTGCAGATTAACAAAATATTCCGCTCAAGCAAAGATTTAGAAAATAATTCCGAGTCTATATTGGACTCAAAAATAGATAAGACATAAAAATTACGTGGAAACCCTCATGGGCGGAAAACCACGAACAGTGTTAATCCAAGCACGAACTCAAATCTACTATTTTGAATTCACAAAATACAAGGACTCGACTCCTTACATAATTGCTCCCTTATACAATTCAATTACAAGTTTTTCTAAACTCATAAATTCCCCTATCTCGATATAATACTTCCTAACCGAGGTAACCTTTACAGACTAGGGAACAAATGAGTTGAGTTAACTTTACAGACTCAATCAATGATTTAACGAGATAATTGAAAATAGGAGTGATTACAAGACTTTCTCTTTATAACTCGGAAAAGCAAGAACTTAAGAACGAGAGTTGTCAAAGCTAGAAGATTGAGAGAGTATGCACTCGATAAGTGATTAACAATGTGTTCATCCCTCTTCAAGTCTTGTAGGAATGCTTCTATTTATACTCGGTAGGGCAAAGTAGCCGTTGAGGCTGGTTCCGGACTTATGAGCTTTATTAGCCATTGTAATGGCTAGTCCGAGACACTAACAAAAGGAGTTGTTGTAAAATGAACGTTGTGCTTAGGTCCTTGGCTTGAAGTAGTCCATTCCACTAGTTGTGACTGAAATCCGGGTAGAAACAACCTCGGACTCAAAGTTAAAGTTTAGCGGATTTGAAAAGAAACAACCCCGACACGATGTACTGAATCTTATCCAAAAAAGGTATTTTTACTGTCTGCTGGTGTGTAATGATAGGAAGCCGGTTACTTTTGTTTTTCAAAATAAGATTAAAAT
Source organism: Talinum fruticosum (assembly GCA_021018815.1). NCBI lineage: Eukaryota > Viridiplantae > Streptophyta > Magnoliopsida > Caryophyllales > Talinaceae > Talinum > Talinum fruticosum. The sequence goes on along the minus strand of JAITYX010000190.1, from coordinate 12,697 downwards.
ACTTTAATCAACATGCAAAAGAAAATCAAAGTGGTACTTAAAGTATAAAAATACTTTCGTCTAAAATTAGGCAAAGATAATAATTAATTCATCATAATTAAGTGCTTAATTATCTTTAGCCTCGAATAAATGGAATTTTATGAGTCCGATATTCAATAGGTTCAAATTTCATCTTGAGTCAATCCTTTAAATGATCAAGTTGTTAAGATTGAATAAGCAAAATGCGTGAACTTCATCCGGTAAATAATTTCATACTATAAACTATATTAGAAGAGATAATTAACGCAGTAATTCATTTTCAATTAGATCAATAAGTCAATGCTCAAAATATGAAGTGTTTGTGAAATTATTTACTCATGCCAACTTTACGAGGTGTGTCCGAATGAGTTAGAAACCTAGTTAAGTGCATTATACTAAAGAGATGATTTTTGAGTGGGTCGGACGGTATTGAAAAACTTAAAGTTGAGCTTCTTAAAGACTTAGAATGAGTTGAAATCAAATTCCATAAAGAGATAGAGAATTATACCTAATTCTTTAGAAAATAAGGGGAAAAAGTTCAACTCTATTATATGCCTACTATTTAGGACTAAACTTGCAGTTAGACTCTTGATTTTTAGTCGACATCTTCAATTTCTTCTTTTAATTCAAATTGGAGTATTATATACCTAGATATTGAACAAGGGCGGGAGGAGAATTAGAGTGTTCAAAAGAGTGAAGGTCTGTACATTTTACCTTATTAGAATATAAATTAAAGCAAAATCTAAGTTAAACAGAAATAAAGGAAGATAGGAAGAAAGTCGAGGGAAGGATGAAATTTGGGGACAAAAAGAAAAAACATTCTAATACTATTACTTTATTTAGGATTCCTTACTAGTATATATCATAGCACTAATGTAAATGCCCAAAACCCTAAAATCTAAACCCCAAATCCTAAATAGGTATTTTTGGTGTGAAATTTAAGAGATTAAGTTTATTTTTGATATGACTAATTATTCATATAAATAGATTTTTTGTGGATCAAATAAATAGGATAGTTAGATGGAAATTAATAAATTATCTTAAAAAATTTATAGCTATCTAAACAATATTTAACGAGTCACCTTAAAAAGGAAAGGATTGGAAACTATGTCCCTTGTAAATTCAAACCTAGCTCCCTTCTACAAGAAGTGAAAATCCTCCTATTATGACATTAATATGAGAACATGCTAGATCCTGCTTCCACGACTTCTAATCATATTTTACTTATTTTCTCGCACATAAAAGCCCCCAATTTTATTAAGCATGTTCCCGTCTGGCTATCACATTCAGCACAAGGGGTTTTGTCCCCTAAAGACGAGAGAGAAAAGAGCAAAGGGAGAGATTCTCATCTTACTACTGACAGACTTTTAGAAGAACCGTAAAAGACAAATTAACGGGGCATAGAATCTAATATTACCATCCCTCTCTATACACCTATTCTATCCCCAATTACCAAGTCTTTTCCCCTAAAGAACAAATCCCATTTAGTCACGAGTAGTTGACAATCCAGAGAATATGCTTCATCAAGAAGACTTGCTAATATTGCGAAATTCAGAATCTAAACACAAATGTCTAATAGGTTAATTCGTTTCTCTTCTGGTCAACACTACAGTAGTGAACAATCATTCAAAATTATATTATTACATGATTAATTTACATATAACATAGGATTAGTGCTAGCTCCGCTTACATAATGATTTTTGGCCGCTTTGGAGGATAAAATGATATTTTTGATTCTATCCTTCTATTTCTTTCTTCTTTCACAATCCAGTAAATAGTTGAAGAATATTACAATTCTGTTGACTCCAAAGAAGCGAAGAATAACGGTAACACAAATACACAGATATTAGAAAGGATAAGAGGACCAAGCATTGCACCTCAATGCAACTACAGAACTTGAAACAACAAAAGTATGATGACTGTCAATTTCAATGCAGCACCTCCAATCATGTCACGCCAGAAGAGGTTCTAGTGAGGGTTTTGACGCAGAAGCTTCAAGTTTCAAGCCATATGTTACTACAACTCCAATCAGAGAACATACCGCAGGAACAAGACCCCAGTGCATATCTCGTAACTGATAGACACGGTAATAATGAAGGAAACCCCTGAAAATTTTTGGATGTGTCTGCAAACCAAGTTTGATACGAAAATTTTAGCCCAGATAAATGAATTGGGAATGTACCACACATTAGTCACAACTGTGTCTGCACTTCTATGGGGGTCACAGCTTTTGGATGCCTTGTCATCCAGAAGATTATTGTGACAATAACATAAATCAAGCAACCAAAATCATCATGTGCGACAACCACGATGATAAATAACAAAATGATATTAAAGCAATATTGATTAAGCAGCTTCTAGCCGGAATTTTGTGTAACGTGACATGTCAGAGTATATTAAACATTAGTGCAGAAATTGTTAGCACCAGCATCCATGCAACCATTGACTAAAATAATAATTCGGCACTCTCTAAAAATCCTCGATTTTTAAAGCAAACATCCATAAAATGATAAAATTTAATTGGTACTTACCAATCCTAAAATGTTCAAACTAGGGTATCCTTGCACAATTTTTGAATCTGCCACTCATTATACAACTTTTCTTGGGGTCTTCAACCAGTAGCTTAAGATTTTCATCGAGACAGTCCCTTGACAAAAAGCAAGTAAGCAACTAGAACAGTATTCAAAACTTGTTTAGCTTTAGATATGAATTAATACAGAAATCACAAGGACCTACTCTTGATGGTAAGAAGGCATCATAAGTTAGTGCTCTTCATAACTGAATTAAACACTAGAGCTCTTGAATTGTAAAATACTAAAATGATGTAAGACGAATTAAACTAGGAATGGAGAAGGTCCTGAGAGAGAGAGGAGGGTTCGATGACAAAAGCCAAGAGGCTTCCTTGTTTATGGATAACCTACCCACTAACTTGAATAGCTTCAGCGCAAAATTTCATCCCCTTCGAAGTAATTACAAATGTTTACATCCCTCAGAAGCAAGGAAGAGAAAACTGAGTTATAAAGTGTTCAACCGCAGATTCATGGACGTGTTACCGGCAAAACATCAAAAGTCCTAGAATAAACGGAAGAATTTCCATCCTTTGTGTAAAACGCTAAATCTTATTAGCTTATGTTTTGCAAATGATCTCATGATCTTCTGTAAGGGAGATATGAGATCAGTGGGTCTCTTAATGGCTGGTTTTGAGCATTTCTCAGATGTCACGGGATTAAGGGCTAACCTGGCAAAATCCCAGCTATATGTGAACGGAGTTGCACCAGCTACTAAGAAGAATATTATGGCTAGAACTGCTTTTAGTCTTGGTGCTTTTCCTGTGAAGTACTCAGGCATGCCACTCTCACCTACTAAATGGAGTGTAAATTACCGCCAAAAGATGGTAGAGAAGATCAGGAATATGCTGCACACAATAGCTACAAGGCACTTTTCTAATGCAGCAAAAGTTCAGATCATTAACTCCCTGCTGATATTCATGATTACATATTGGTCATCAATATTTGTGATTCCTCCAACAGTGCATAAACAGATTGAGAAAATCTACAAGAACTTTTTACGGAGAGATGGGGAGAACAAAGGTTTGTCCTTAATTGCTCGGCATGAAGTCCGCAGATCCTAAAAGGAATGGGGGTTAAATATCAAATGGTGCAAAACTTGGAACCTTGCAGCATTGAGTTTGAGCTATAACTTCCAAATCTGACTCTCTTCGGTTAAAATGTATAAATGAAATTTACCTCAAAAGAAGGGATTTTTGGAGCTACAAGCCCTTTTCAGGGGCTTGCTGGTATTGGATCAGACTGAATAGAATCAAAAAAGGTTCAGAACGGGTAATGTGAACGGTGCTTGGCAGTGTCCTAGTGATGGGAAGTATTCGAAAAAGTTTGGTTATAAATGGTTTGCAAGGGTAACAGATAACTTTCAAATTCTGGAGGATTGTCCGGTTCCCAATATCAATGCCAAAACATAGCTACATTGCCTGGCTTATTTTACAGGGGAAATTAATGACTAGCGACAGGATACAGCACTTAGGAATGCATATCAAGGACATATCAATCACTTTCTGCTCTGCTGACACTGAGAATATTGCTCAATCTTTTTTTCCAATGCCCCTTTAGCAAGCAGGTAACCTGGGCAGACTTGAAAATTCCTAATCTGAATTGACTTGGTGTTTTGGCAAAGACAAAGGGTCCCAATATTAAAAGGGAAGAGCTATATGCAATATATGCAGCATCCATGTATCATCTCTGGACAGAGAGATGATGTAGGATCTTTCGAAGGAAAACTAAGAATTGGCAAGAGCTTGTCAAAAGAAATAAGTATGATATCCAAGTTAGAATTCATACTTCATCAGGGAGGAAATTACAGGGCAGAGAAAGATTTTGGTTGGAAAGCTTCAAACAGAAGTACTCATTGATATGGAAGTGTGGCAACCCTTCCTAGAATGTGGGTCACCCCTAATATTTATTGAGAATGTAGAGATTTTTTTGTATTGTTTGCTGATTGTATATCAATGAAATTATACTTCCTATACAAAAAAAAGAACCCGAAGAATTTCTCAACAAACAGGATGCTTCCTCGACAGCCTTGGTTTAGAAAGCTCTGGAGTCCTAAGACGAATCAAGGGGAAGTAAGAGGAAGGGTTGGACAGAAAAAAAAAGATGGAGTCCCAATATCTCAAGAGAGGAAAGTCATAAAGTTGTTCACAGGTAAGATTTGCGAAGACAATGTTGAATGGCTACATAGATTCTTGGTTTGTGAGTCTTTGAGCGCATTAGATCCTGATGTCCGTCATTCCGCTCTTTGTTGCGGCCCCTCTAAAATAGTCAAGGGGCATGGGATTATGTGCTAATGTTTTGAAAATCAAAATTAGAATAAGCCATGAACAAAGGTGCAGATTTGCTATACAATTGGTTCTTTGAAGTCAGAAAATGGAATGAGTCAGATGTATGCCAAAACTGGAGGGCACTGATTCAAATTCATGGCCTCCAGCCCATGTCTAGCGAAATGAGAGTATAGTTATACAAAAGGCATTACTAGTTTGTTTTGAGAAGTAATATGCAGTAATAAATCAACAAGAAATTTCATATGATACCCTTGTATTTTTACAGATTCTATTTGATGAATGCAAAAATTTTAAATCCAAATGGCATCACCATTTACAGAATGTCTTAACAATATTCCTCTATCACTAACATTGTTAAAAACTTATCGAAGTGACTAAAATACCCTTAATTTTCTGCTTGAAGTCTATTCTTCTACTCTGAAGTAGCACCCAAAGATATATAATTGTTTTAGTTAGATATTTCCAATAAAGCATGTATGGATCAACCCTATCGGAAAAGGGGGTACCTTGACCAAATAGAAAAAAGGGAATATCATTTATTAGTTTAGAGGTTTTGTTCCATGTTTTATCACATATTCTTGCATTAAACTATTGTATTTATCCCTGGCTCCATGTCCATTCATCAAAAAATTATACACAGTGCAAATTTGACACTTCACACCAAGCACACACACTGTGGTTGATTATCATGTCATTCTATGCCGTACCCTTTCACTAGCTTCTACATGTGTTCACGTAGTTTCCAGGATAGCTTCCAAGACACATTAGGATGAATCAGACAGCAACATCAAACTTGAAATTTTCTAGATGAAATCATTCAACGACAAAAGCAACCCTCCATGTAAAATACAATAATAATCACAAAAAGCTATCCTGCATTTCAACCTCCTACCTAAACCTAGACATACACAGAGAAATGTAACTAATAAAATCAGTGATGATCTTCATTTCATGGACAACTAAAATCCATAGGCACGTAATTGATGACAATGGCAGACAGTGGCATTGTCCCATATAGTATGAGGTTATCTTACAAGAGTAACTTGCCAGAGGAAACGAAAGTAAAATAGGAAAATCAATTTTTTATCATTCAACCTCATTCAATATTTCTCATCCAAATATTTGTATTGTGACAGCAAGCTTTTCTACTTTCTAAATGAAGCTCAGTTAAGTTGATGATATTACACTAAATATTAGGCATAACTAGAAATAAACAAGAATATTATTGTCAGCTGCATCTAGAAGAAATTATGAGAGCAAATTGATAAATAACGACTTACTTTGATAAGATTCCAGAAGGTACAGAGCAATTCCACATGTGATTTTGTCCAAGAAACTCAATGATCCATAAACAAAGGCACATCCGTTAAGATCTTCTCCAACAAGGACACTCTGCATCCCTACTCTAGTCACCTGCACCAAAAAGGTAACAAGGTAGGTGGATCACTGGCATACCTTGAACTCGTGCCTCAGCAATCTAGGTAAATTCAATAATGAAAGTAATAGCCATACTTTCAACTCTAAGAAACACAGACATAGGAAATACTAGATACTTTACACAGCAAAATACTAACTTGTCAACACATGAATTTTTAAGCAAGCAGTGCATTTGAGGAACACACTGATATAAAGGAGAACAAAATTTGATGCATTTGGGGAACACTGATATAAAGGAGAACAAATTTACTTAATCATCTTATGTTGTTACAGAGAATGCTGTGTTTGGATGTTATCAACCACAAATTATTGTAGCATGAGTGTCCTATGAATGTTAGATGAACAAATAACAAAAGATCAAGACAGGGTATTTGACACATATCCCAGAGTGTCCAAGAGCATTCAGACAATAAAGTTCGCCTCCGAGATATGCCCATAATTCGTCAACAATCAGTCACATTGAGAACAGTGCCCGTCCACTTTTTGTTCCAATCTATAATACAAGCATCTTTTCTATTCCTCACAATTCTAAACCCTGCAAAAATGGTACAATGCTCCCAAACGGGTGAAGATTCTAAGGGATGAAGAAGGTTTCCTGTTGCTTTCTTCCCCAAGTAAATATAACACATTCAAGGAAAAAGTCCTGTAGATAAGCTGATAACAATCAGTAAAGCACCATCAACAAAATCAAATGATTCCAATGAAGAACAACGAACTTCCCCTTGTCCACAAATGCAATGTATTGATTCACTCATCTTCAGTGCAACAGAGAATGCTATTGCAATACATGTTCATTTAAGCATATGTACCATGGAGCCTACAAGCCAAGATTAGCATTAGGACACCAGAAGGGGACACACACACTCTTCTATCATCAAGAATCATGTTTGAGCATCGTCCTTGAACTCACTAGAAAATTGAAGACAATGCACCATGATGCAAGGCACTTCTTCACGATATTGTTGTGGCTGACAACACTAGAGTAAATTCTACAAGTCTGAACCATGGTGGACTACTTTTAAGATTTAAGTATAAAAGATGGAAGTTAAATGAGGAAATTCTTGGCACAGATATTAGCTCAAATGTTCAACCTATATCTAAAGTGGTAGCATTCAGAAGCATTGGATTGACCATCCAATTGACATTGACTATGACAATATTTGCATAAGGATGGGATGACAGAAATGGAAGAGAAAAGAATTTTCAAGTTGAAGGTTAACACCATCATGTGGCGACAAGAATGACCTTCTAGTTCTAGCAATGTGTTGCCTAATATACAAAAACACCATATACAAAAACATCCCATCTTCCAAGTGGTCTACTAAATGATTCCTCATATTCTGTCCCATTGATCATGATGTAATGATGCAAAACTCAGAAAAAAAAAAAAACACTTAAAATCTGTCAAATTGTGGTGCTTCAGTGAATCACAGACAAAAAGATGCATGCACTTTATTCTGTTAAATTAACTAGCCTTGAGCAGCAATAGACCCAAAGGTTCCTTCGTGCATTATGTCTTTTATTGCACCGCCTCCACCTGCATGTTGAACAATATGCTATTGTCTTTCTTCATCAAGGCATGCAAATTATTTTTTATATATAATTTATTATAAAAATATTATTGATAACAGTTGAATGCTCTGTTTTACAAAATCTGTTGGCACAAGGTTAGTCAATGCATATTCCCCATATTGATGTTTATTTAGATGTATTATAAGCAATGGAAAATTAAACCAGGGACTGGTCAAGCTATACATACTCTATGTAATGAAAAACCAAACAACGGACACTAGTGGTACTGGAGAAGGCTCCTTAGAACATCCCTATGCCTAGATTGTCCTAGTAAAAGACTGAGTACTAGAAAGTTTGTATTAATATCATAGGCATATGCTACAGGAAACACAAGTATTTTGGTGCTGAATTTTTGGAGAACATCAAAAGAAAATAGATTTTGCACTAAATTATGAAATTGCACTACGGGTTTACGAAAAGCTGCTAAGGAAAATAAGCACCAGGAAAAGCCACTATTAGAGGCTTTACATAAAAATTCCAAATCAATGAATACAGAGGAAGGCGCAGAATCATCGCCTAAAAAGAACGCAAGCGAGAGAATAGATTCAAAGGACCATCTCAAAACATCATTAATAAAATCAAAGAGAAGGATAAAGCAATAAGGGAAACAGAGATGACTGAAACTCTTACTTGGGTTGAATATAAGAGTTGGAGTATGACTTTTATATTATACTAGCTTAAATCTGATGCTTCACAGGGATATCGCTTAATGTTTATTTGAATAAAATAATATAACAAAATAAATAAGCTGAAGGAATTTATTTTGGATGAGCTTATGCCACGTTAAAAATGAATTAGATATAAGGTAAAGATGCATGCGATATGAAACAACAAAAATGCAAGGAAAATTCGGGTTCCCATTTCATGAATCTATGGAATTGTCTTCAGTTATTAGATGCTATGTGCTACTAGGGAAATAACCATACATTTTCCAATGTTGCAAAATAATCAAAGGTATAATTGATTTCCAACTTATGTGCCTTAAACTTCTAATTTCAAGCTATAGTAACAGAATTTTGCCGATCTAATTGAATTTTTAAAGCAATAATCGATCCGAAAAATTAAAAATCAATCCAAAAATCGATCAATCGAATAAATTTTTAAAGAAAATCGGTTCGGTTAATCAAATTGAATTTTTTTTCGGTTCACAGATTGGTTATGAATTGCAACTTGAAAAATTCGGTTAACCGGCGGTTAACCGAACTAATTTTTTTATAAAAAAGTCACAGGTATATAATCTAAAAGTTATTTTATGGGATTGAAAAAATTATGTTTTGCTAGCCAAAAACTTCTCTTTTGTTGTATTTTACTTTTGTAAGCTAGAAACTTGTATTTTGGTGTATTTTACTTCCGTTTTATTTCATAACTTATGTTTTAAATAACGGTTAACTCGATAAACCGAACCGAAAATCGATTAACCGAACCTTTCGCTTAGGTTACGGATCGAGATTTTGCCGATCTGATTTTTCGGTTAACCGAAAAATTGTATCGATTACGGATCAGATTTTTAATTATCCGAAAGTGCGGTTAACCGGTTTTGCACACCCCTAGAAATAGGTCATTTATCACTTTTTATCCGATTCAATAAGTAAATTTTTCAATTTAATTTTAAATATATCGGATCAAATTAGTTATTATTTTTTATTTTAAGTCTAGGCATTTTAAATTTGGGTTGATTTTGAATCGATTAATATATTTGCTCCAATAAAAATATGTTTTACATAGAAAAATATTTTTGGAGGAAAGGTTCGAATTAATTTCAATTTTTGGACTACTTCCAGTTGATTGTGTTTGGGTATTGTATTTGAGTATAAATTTGGGTCATTTAATTCACATTTGATTTTCCTTTTTTTTTAATTTGGAAGAAGAAGAAAACATATCAATTAAAAGGATCAAAGCATACCAAATTCATACATCAACGGAACCACATAGGATGCTAATCAAGAACCACCAAAACTAGCTCCTAGTCGTGTAACTAACAAAATGATTACTAAATATCACACTATAGCAAAAAACAACACCACAAACCAAACTCCTCTAGCATCCATGATATCCTCCAGCAGGTCCGTTGGAAGCATTCATAGAGTTTCAATGTTTTAGCATCTGCTTGTAAGATCCATCTGGTTTGAGGGGAAGCGTGTGAATTCGCGTTGGTTCAATCTAATCTTCATTAAGTTTAGCAATTACAGAAGCTGCTAAATTCACATGTTTAATAACATGATTGATATTGATCATCCAAGGTTTCTGCAGTAAAGCTTTTACCTAAGCAACCACGTATGTGATAGGTTCAGTATTGCTTGATTTGCCCTCTTGACCATGTCGTTGAATAGTTTCAACTTCAAGGTCAACTTCAACTTTTGAAATGTTATAATCCCAGACTTTAAAGAGCTATTCTTTCAATCCTTTCAGCAAAACCATCACTTTTATCCCATCCACAGCTATTCTTTCAATCCTTTCAGCAAAACCATCACTTTTATCCCATCCACAAACCACTACGATAGTTCAAATTCAATTTTAGGTCATTTTGCAAAGTCCACTTTATAAAACTTCACATAACTATTACTATTACTTACCACTCTTTTACATGTATATTTACAATTGTTTATCGTTGCCTATCGTTAGACTTTACCACTCTCTAGCGCTTATTGCTAGTTCTCAACAGTTAGACTTTACCACTGTCTAGCGCTTATTGCTAGTTCTCAACGCGGTTGGGGGGAGAAAGGCTTGTGTACGAATTCATACAATAACTCAAACCGATTAGATAAGTACAACTTGAACAAAAGACTACTGCACGAATTCATACAATACAATACGAACTCCATTATAGCCAAACTGTATTTCTTCGAGACATAAATAGAACAAAATAGTACACTCAAAAAGTTCATTAATTCCTCGTTATTCTTCACACTGTTCTCCCCTGTAATCAACAAAACAAACTTTATTTTACAAGGGAACTAGCTATCCAACCAATAAGACTTCCAACTTGCCCATTTCAGTTTTCTTCGTACCCTTCTTGCTTCATAACATGGTAACTACTGATCATAACTCAGTAAGCCACCACTGTGACTAACTGTCCAAATACAACCCAGAAAATAGGGGCAACTTAGGCTCAAAACAAATCCAATAATACATCAGGCGAATGCCGATGGCCAACACACTCATGGCAGCTCATTCCCTCCCAATTTATATGTTTTTCCATGGCTTCAAGACCCACCGGATAAATCACATTACCTAGATAAGATAGCTATGAGCTTGAGAAGAATTCATGTGCCTCGTAGTAGCGGTCAAGGACAACATTGTACAGAGGGTGTATTTGTTCCAAAAGATTGGAATATGGACCAAGTATTTCTTGAGGCAAAGGTGGCGATTCCACATCCTGTACCCCAATATACTGGCATACCGAAAGGCCACTTAAGCAATAACAAGTGTGGTAGAAATCTCTGCCCTTTCCAGGCTTGTCTCTAAGTCCACCATCCACCACCTGCACAAAACACATTTAACAAATCACATTGAATAGCCAAAGATTTTCTCCTTCCTTTTTCCTTTTTTTTGGGGGCGCATTGACAAACAAACATCAATTCTTCCGATGATTGGTCAAGTAGCACATATTACCAATTTACCACCTGATGAAACTTAGAAAGCACCATCCACCACTCGACAGGCTAGCGGACAACAAAAAAGCGAAGAAAAAAGGGTATTTAACACCTAACAACATATGGCAAATAAGTCTCACCTGAGAACAGAGAATGATATACTGCTGCAAAGCGAAGTTATGAAAGAGAGATCTCATATCAGCAGGACGTTTGACAAAATCAAGACCTATGTCAGAGAACTTCGTTACATTAGGTGCACATTGTAGACCTGCATATAAAGCATACAAAACAGAAGTCAAATCCAATGTCTTTACATAAAAGAACACTGCATATGCATGAAAAGAGAAGAAAGTAACTGAACATGAAAAAGATATAAACAAGATAGAACCTCCATACCTCCTTGTTCCAAATGGGTTTTTTCTAATTGGAATGCAACTTTAGGTAAAGCATCTTCTTTTTCAGATGAATCTAGTTGGCTGCCCAATGAGCCATCTTGCTGTCTACGACCCATTGCCTCCAACTGCTCGTTAACTACTTGCTGCAATCTTTGAATTAAAGGAAAGACGCCTCCCTAGATGGAAGCCCCATGTGTCAGTTTATTCTACAACCAGTACAAGGACAAGTAAACTTTTTAAGTTCGAAGTCACCTGCCAAAAGGAATAACAGCCATCAACCAATTTGTTTGTTCGTCCCTGAAATCCACCCTCAATTCCTTGACGAGACACAACCCAGTTCTGGCATAATTACAAAAAAATAACATCAGTTAATTGAGAACAGGACCATGATAATTGTGGTGGAACACCACTAGTGATACCAATACGTTTCTTCCATCATGATCTCATTACACTACTTTATATATTCCCTCATTTCACCTTGTCTGAAAAGTCAAACAAGTAGCCATTTCTTCTTGCAACCTAAGAAGTAACCAGAATATGAATCTCTCTGCAGGGAGGTGGACAATAATACAGAGCAGGAGGCGAAGCAGAAAAATTAACAAGGTAATGGGGCATTGCTTGTCCCCCTTTCTGGCCAAAACACATAAATTAGATGACAAGGTAAATGCTCCATCTTCCCTCTAACAAACAAAAGTTGTACAACCTAGAGTTGACCAGCAAGCAGGAAAATGTATATACCCACCTCGTTTCCTCAAGTTAAATGCAATGTGAGAGATGACGAATGCACAGCTAGAAAGCACCATCCACAAAAAGGCTTGATGAGAAAG
>JAITYX010000189.1:0-60096 GCA_021018815.1 Talinum fruticosum | reverse complement strand
TAAACCGGAATTTTACGTGCTTTTCCATTCTCGTTATTGGCTAATTTCGACACTTCAAAGGCCTTCTCACCTAAATTCTTATTTGATTTCGCTTACTTTCTTCGTTTATGATTAAAGTGTGCGAATTTATATGTTTTGAGGTAATCCCGCCTTTTATGATGAAGAATACATCTTTCAAAGTGCTAAGGAAAAGAGCGGGAGGCCATAGAAGGTCGGAGAGCGAAGAAAGAGGTCAAACCAAGTCAGCACAGGCTGTAACACCGGGCCGTGCTGAAGAAAAGAAGGAAAAGCGGACCTAGCACGAGTTGTGCTAAAGCGTAAGAGGTCAGCACGAGGCCATGCTAGGAGTTCGGAAATCAACCGAAGGCGCCGTGAGCTTGCACGGGTTAAGCACGGTTTCAGCACAGGCCATGCTAAGAATTTGAGATTTAATTGAAGAAGTCGTGAGCTTGCACGGGCGCAACGACTGCTTTAGCATCGGTCGTGCCAATCGGCAGCTTACGTTTTTCGCATCTTTTATTTCGAACCTGTCATTTTTCTCGGGAGACTTTTGATGCTTCGTTTCTAGGCTAGTTTCTCTCTATGTTTAAGCACTTATTTTCCATTGTTAAGGGATCAAAGCTTGGAGTTATTTTCATTTAATCGCAAGTTAATTCAAGTTTACGGTATTGTCATTCTTTTCTCTACTTTTATCTTTCATTCTTTTTATTGTTCTTCTCTCAGGTTGCTGTCACATGTCATGAATATGTGTGGCTAAATTTCCAACTTAGGTTGGGGATTTTGCCACTAATATGCTAGTTTAATCGTAATTGATGCTTTGATGCTAATTTGCAATTGTTTGATGAATTTCCGACTTGTTGATACTTGTGAATTGGTGTGAGGTTCGAGAGAATCCTACCTTTATTGTTTTTAGGAATTGAGTAGACTTCGAGAGAAGAGGCTTAGTTCTACTTCAACTTGTTGGATGATTACAACTTAGATATGAGAATAATTTAGGTTGTTATTAAGGGAAGAGTCGATAATCATGTAATTCTTTGGTTTTAATTGTGTGAGAACAACAATTAATTCAATTGAGTTAGCTTAATGACCTTCGAGAGAAGGCTTAGGTGGTTTGAACTGCATCGATTCCCTAGTTCATCGCAATTGTGAATAGTGTAGAAGCATATAATTAAGATTGTTGGCATGTTAGCTCGGTAAATCCCTGCCTAAGGTTTTCTTATCCGATTTCATCTCGTTTTTAGTGCTTGCATCACAAACAATTCTGAATTGTTCTTTTGCTTAGTTCATAAGGACATTGACCTTAGACTTGCATGAGACCTAACTCCCCGAGACCGACAACCGTACTCTCATTAGTACAACAAACAAAATGGCGCCGTTGTCTGGGAGCTAGCGCCACTCCTTAGTTTAAGTAACGTGACACTTTTGAATTGAGCTTTTTATTTTTCTTTTATTTTTCTTCTTCCTTTTTGCTTTTATCTTTCCTTGAGCCTACTTACGCTTGGTATAGTTTCTTGAGTGTATGCTTAGGAGGAATCATAGAGGTGAAGAACTAGCACCTCTTGATCCCGAAATTGAAGCAACCGTCGGCGCATAAGTGGTGCAGCTCGCAGGCGAAGAAAGAAGCAAAATATGGCTGGAACTCCACCCCACCTCGTACCCTTCAATCCTACTCAGCTCCTTCAACGGTGCACGGAGGTTCCGCTATTGTGTTACCCGATCTACCGGAGGGCACCAACTTTGATTTCAAGCCCGGTTTCATACACCTCATTGAGCGAGAATCAATTTAGAGGGTCACTGGTGGAGAACCCCATCAAGCACATCAACTCATTTCTTGAGCGCTGTGGTATGATCAAGATGGCGGGAGTAAATGACGAGTACCTTAGGTTGAAGTTCTTTCCTTTTTCCCTCACCGATAAGGCAAAGAACTGGCTAGAGAACTGTGCTCCCAACTCTTTCCGCACATGGGCTGAGTTGAACCTTGCCTTCCTCAATCGGTTCTTTCCACCGGGCAAGGCTTCCAAGTTAAGGCTTGACATCCTCCAGCTCAAGCAACATTCCGGAGAGTCTTTGTTTGAAGCTTGGGAGCGGTTTAAAGGGATGCAGCGAGAGTGCCCTCATCATGGTATTCAACCATGGATGCTCACTCAAATTTTTTATGAGGGGCTTTCGGACTCGGTGCGATTATCTCGTGGACAATGCTTCAGGGGGTACATTCATGAAGAAGACAACAGAGCAAGCGGATGCTTTGTTAGAGGAGATGGCCTCCAATGCCTACAATTGGGGCGTTGGAAGGGATGATCGTGAACGAGTCAAGCATAATGTGGATGCAGTGGCTCTTTTGGCCAACAAGGTAGAAGCTCTCACGTTGCAAATGGAGAAATTTGTAACAAACCCATCAATTGGCACTTCCTCTTCTTCCACCGCTCAAGAGATGGGGTATTCTTGTGAAGCATGTGGTGGTCCTCATCCTCATTTGGAGTGTCATTCTAGCTTCTCTACATCCGAGCAAGCTAATGCTCTCCACAATTTCCCTCCTAGACCACCACCACAAAACAATCCCTATTCTCATACCTATAACCCCGGTTGGAAAAATCATCCCAATTTCTCCTACCGCAACAACAATCCCCATCCTCACCAAAATCCGTCTCAACCACCCGGTTTCCATCCACCACCACCAAACCGGCCTCCCATTTCATACAATCCTCCTCACCCCAATAATCCTCCTCCTCCACCTCCACAGAAATCTAACCTTGAAACTCTCATGGAAGGTTTCATCCAAGCCCAAACCAAGACTAATGAGCAATTATCTACTCATCAAAAGATGTTAGAGACCCAAATTGCACAAATTGCTCAACAAGTGAACCACCTTACCCAATCCCAAGGGAAGTTGCCAGCACAACCCGAGCTAAATCCTAAAGGGCACATCAATGCCATTATCTTGAGGAGCGGGAAGGAGTTAGAGGGACCTAAGGTGATCCAAATGGGGAAGGAGAAGGAGAGTGAGGATGCGCATGATGTTGTGAAGGAAGGTGTTATTGACGGTGATGCTAAGGAGAGTGAAAAGGAGCCAGCTTTGATTGAGAGTTCATCCATGCCATCACCTAAACCTTACAAGCCTCCCATTCCATTTCCACAACGGCTTGTGAAGGCGAAAGAGGAAAAGAAGTTTTCCAGATTTATTGAGATGTTGAAGAAGCTGCACATCAACATTCCCTTTTAGAAGCCATCACCGATATGCCATCCTATGCAAAATTTTTGAAGGAGATGCTTTCTAACAAAGGGAAATTGTTAGAACATGCTACCGTTTCTCTCACCGAGGAGTGCAGTGCAATCATCCAAAACAAGCTACCCCCAAAGCTTTCGATCCGGGTAGTTTTACCATACCATGCTCTGTGGGAGATGTAGCCATTAGTAAGGCTTTGTGTGATCTTAGAGCAAGTGTTAGCCTTATGCCCTACTCCATCTCGTAAGCGCCTTCAAATGGGAGAGTTGAAGCCAACCACTATTTCTCTTCGGTTGGCAGATCGATCCGTCAAATTCCCCATTGGACTTCTAGAAGATGTGCCACTTCAAGTCGGGAAATTCTTCATCCCATGCGACTTTGTTGTTATGGAAATGGTCGAAGATGCACAAATTCCAATCATTTTGGGAAGGCCTTTTCTCGCTATCTGCTGGAGCCATGATCGATGTAAAGAACGGCAAACTATCATTGCATGTTGGGGAAGAGAAGGTGGAGTTTAATCTCACCAAGTCTATGTCCACCCCCGCTCTCGAAGACACATGTTGTAGGGTGGATGTGTTGGAGCAAATCATATATGATGAGTGGCTACCACATCGGCATGTGCGAGATCCTTTGGAGGCATGCATAATGGGTGATGGTTCTAAAGGAAAATATGAGGAGGCAACACTCTATTCTCGAGTTGTTAGATGTGGCTCCTCCATCCTTGTCAAAGCATGGGAGCCTAGACATATGCAACTTAGAAGCCACGGAGGCCAAGGACACCAAGGAAGTTCCCATTCATGTCACCAAGGTAGAGCTCAAACCTTTACCCTCCCATCTCGGGTATGCATTTCTTGGTCCTAATGAGTCATTCCCTGTGATTATTAATGCTGAATTACGTGGCACTCAACTTGAAAACCTTCTCAATGTGCTTCGAAAGCATAGAAGTGCCATTGGTTATAGCATCGATGATCTCAAGGGAATTAGTCCATCCTTCTGTATGCATAAAATTGATCTTGACGACTGGTGATAAGCCCTCTAGACAACCTCAAAGGCGATTGAATCCCAATATGCAAGAGGTTGTCAAAAAGGAAGTTGTCAAGCCGCTACTAGCTGGGATTATCTATCCTATTGCAAATAGTGATTGGGTAAGTCCGGTCCAAGTAGTACCCAAAAAGGGGGTATGACCGTGGTCAAGAATGAGGCTAATGAGCTCATTTCCACTAGGACAGCTTACCGGGTGGCGCATGTGTATAGATTATAGAAGATTGAATCAAGCCACCCGGAAGGACCATTTCCCCTCCCATTTATCGACCAAATGTTGGAAAGATTAGCCAGGCATTCATACTTTTGTTATTTGGATGGTTTTTCCGGTTTTTTTCAAATCCCTATACATCCAAATGATCAAGAGAAGACCACCTTCACATGCCCCTATGGTACCTTTGCGTACCGTAGGATGCCTTTTGGTTTATGTAATGCCCCGGCCACTTTCCAACGATGTATGATGGCTATTTTTTCCGATTTCATAGAACACATCATGGAAGTCTTCATGGATGACTTCTCTGTTTACTGGTAGCACTTTTGACACTTGTTTACAAAATCTTGAGAAAGTGCTACGTAGATGTGAGGAAGTAAACCTAGTTTTGAATTGGGAAAAATGCCATTTCATGGTACAAGAGGGCGTTGTTTGGGTCATGTTGTGTCTAATCGGGGCATCGAGGTTGATCGAGCAAAAATTGAGGTTATTGAAAAGCTACCTCCCCTAGTTCCGTCAAGGGGTGAGGAGTTTCCTTGGTCATGCCGGCTTTTACCGCCGCTTTATTAAGGACTTTTCCAAAATTGCTAAGCCTCTAACTCAGCTCCTCACTAAAGATATCCCGTTTGATTTTACTAACGAATGTCATGAAGCTTTTCTCAGCATAAAGGAAGCATTGATTTCTGCCCTATCATCCAACCGCCGGACCGGAATCTCCCTTTGAGATTATGTGCGACGCAAGTGATCACGCGGTTGGAGCCGTGTTAGGGCAGCGAAGGGACAAGAAGCCTCATGTCATTTATTATGCGAGCAAGACACTTGATGGAGCCCAACAAAATTACACCACAACAGAGAAGGAGTTGTTGGCCGTGGTGTATGCTATTGAGAAGTTTCGCCCTATCTCCTATGCTCCAAGGTGATTGTTTTCACCGACCATGCCGCTCTGAAGCATTTGTTGGAGAAGAAGGAAGCCAAGCCTCATCTCATACGATGGATTCTTCTCCTGCAAGAATTTGATCCGGAAATACGAGATAAAGCGAGAGCACGTAATGTGGTCGCCGACCACTTATCCAGGCTCTTGGTAGAAAGTGATACTCGCCTCATTGACGATGCGTTTCCCGATGAGCATCTAATGGCAGCCACAACGGAGAACTCCTTTGGTTCGCCGACATCGTCAATTATCTCGTTGCTGGAGTTTTACCACCCGACATGAGTTACCACCGAAAAAGAAGTTCCTCCATGACATCGGATTTTACTCTTGGGATGATCCTTACCTTTTTCGGTTTTGCAATGACGGCATTTTTCGACGGTGTATTCCCCATGCAGAAGTCCCGAGAATCATTTCACATTGTCATGATCAACCTTGTGGTGGGCATGGAAGCACTTCTCGGACTCGTCGCTAAGGTACTTCAAGCCGGTTTTTATTAGCCCTCCTTGTTTAAAGATGTTCATTCTTATGTGAAGGGTTGTGATAGATGTCAAAGGGGCGGTAACATTTCCCGTAAGAATGAGATGCCCTTAAATTATATTCTGGAGATTGAGGTATTTGATGTTTGGGGCATTGACTTTATGGGACCATTCCCTTCCTCAAAGGGGAATAAGTTTATTTTGGTTGCAGTAGACTATGTATCCAAATGGGTTGAAGCCGTTGCTAGTCCCACTAATGATGCTCGAGTCGTTTCTCGATTTTTCAAGAAGACCATATTTCCCGGGTTTGGGGTGCCTCGAGTGGTGATTAGTGACAATGGGACACACTTCATTGAGAAGAAATTTGAGGCTTTGCTAGCTAAATATGGTGTGTCACATAAAAGAGGTTTGGCCTATCATCCACAAACTAGCGGCCAAGTGGAAATTTCCAACCGTGAAATCAAGCACATTTTGGAGAGAACGGTTGCTAGTTCCGGGAAGGATTGGGCGGATAAACTTGATGATGCTCTTTGGGCTTATCGGACGGCCTTTAAAACCCCAATTGGTACTACTCCCTATCGTTTGGTATATGGGAAGCCTTGCCATTTCCTCGTTGAGCTTGAGTTTAGGACTCATTGGGCGGTGTGACATCTCAACTTTGATTTGAAAGCAGCGGGGACAAAAGACTCGCTCCAACTCAATGAACTAGATGAGATTCGGAGGGATGCTTACGATAACTCTATGATTTACAAGGAGCGCATAAAGGCTTGGCATGACAAAAATATCAATAGACGGGAGCTTTATGTGGGTGATTTGGTACTATTGTTCAATTCCAGATCGAAACTCTTTTTGGCAAGCTCCGTTCTCGATGGTCCGGTCCATATAAAGTCTTCAAAGTGCATCCTTTTGGGGTTGTCGAAATAGGCCGTGGTGATGAAAATGATACATTCAAGGTGAACGGCACTATCTCCAAGGAGAGCCTATTTCGGAGGCGCTTCAAGCACTCTTTCCCCCATTTCAAATGGCTAAGGAGTTTTGGTCAAGCTCGGGACCTTAAACAAGCGCTTCTTGGGAGGCAACCCAAGTTTTCTAGCTTTCTAGTTTAGGTTTTTTCAAAAAAAAAAAAAAAAAAAAAGAAAGAGGGTGATGTACAGATGAATTTATTCACAATGTCGTGGTCGGCACAAGTTTAGCACAGAGTTGCGCATCGGTCATGCTCGTCTCGCACTGCGCTAATTTCCCAGCAAAGCCGTGGGTCGGCACGGGTCCGGCATGGGTACCGCATGGGTTGTGCACTTGCCCATATGACTATTTTCCAGAATTGCCGGATGCTGGCACGGTTGCAGAGACGATTGCAGACACAGGTTGTGCGCTTGGCAAGACTTATTTTCCGAAAAGCCGTATGCCGGCACGGGTGCAAGCACGGTGGAAGCACAGGTTGTGCGACCTACCCGGACAAATTTTTCCAAAATTGCCGTGGGTCGAGCACGGGTGCAAGCACGGTGAAAGCACGGGTTGTGCGCTTTCCCGGATGAAAATTTTCGTAACAGTACGTGGGGTGGCACGAGTCACGCACGGGTAAAGCACTGGTCGTGCGACGCAATTGCCCGGATTGAAATTCGCGGTTTTCTGTTTTCTCCTTCCATTCTTTCACTTTCTTCCTCCCCAAAACCCTACGCACTCGTCATGCTTCCCCTTCCTCCATGCCGTGCCTCCTCTCCCTTGCCCTCGAAGCTCTCCATTCCTTCCCTCGACCTTCAATCACCATCTCCAGCCCGATTTTCGCCCTCACCATCTCCATTTCTCACGCCGTCCCACCAAATTCCGGGGTTTCTCTCTCCTCAAGTTCCTCCTCCATTGTTGCAATTTTGAAGCTTGAGGTAAGCCCCAACTTGTTATTGACGTCGTTACGCCAGTTGGCGCATCTCGCCCGATTTTCGTGGGTTCTCTTCACACATTTTGGGGCTCCCACAGCTAGTTCCGCATTTCCGCACGGGTACTTCATCTTCCTCTCGCTACTTTCACGATCGGCCATGGCTCCTTCAAAGCGGGCTCGAACACTACCGGGATCATCTTCACGCCGGGTGCTCCACCCCGAGGTAATTCTTCCAACCCCTTTGGTATCGTTTTCTCTAGTGATGTTCAAGCACGATCGATACGTAAAGTTAGAATCCCGTTCTATTAGTGCCCCAAGACACTTTGATGTTGAATTTTTGAAGTCTATTGATCTTTGGGATGACTTGTGTCAATTGCTTAATGTTTTGGGATTACTTGAGTTTGCTAACGACGTTCGGTGGGGAGTCCACGAGGGGTTAGTTCGGGAATTTTATAGTTCATTCAAGTTTGAGGATAGGAGAAAAGGCCAATTGGGCATACCCGAGGTTTTATTTCGTCTTTTTAATCAAGATTTTGGGATGTCTAGTGAGGAATTATGTCGCCGTCTTCATATCACTTATCGAGGTGTTACTGGCAAGGACATGGAAGGTTACCGGCCTACTGATTTCTACATGTCCATTACTTGTGATGAGCGCCCGTTGTATTTTGTGGGCTCTCCTGATATGCGCGAGGCCACGGACTATGATGCACGCGCAAACCAAAGCCACCGCTTTTGCAACCCCGTCATTCGCATTCTCGCAACGGTTCCTTGCCCATTCTCAGTGTTTGCCCGGGTGATAGCCACAACACTCGTGCGCAGATGATGAACTTTTCCCGATTTGGGCTGCTCTGCATGGTCATCACGTGAACTCGTGGCATCCATCTTCTCGCTCATATCCAGTCCCAATGTTCTAGTGCTAGCACTGTCCTTGCCCATGGTGGGGTGATCACGGCACTTGCCGTTAGTTTAGAGCTCGACATCTCGATATTACCCATCTTACATTGCAGCTCCGTCATTGATGGACGTGCCTTGGTTCACATGGATATTATGGAGTGTATCAACGACATTTACCGGGTCCGTCACCACAGAAGGCCTTTCTTTGCTCTCCCCAATAAGGGTCGCACTACCATCACCGATATGGCCAACCGGTGCTATTCTCGGGCCATCGTTGCGAGCCAATCCCATCACGAGGGCACCTCGTCTTCTGCACCGACCACACCACCTGCGGATACCGGCACCGAGGAACCTCCTCCTTCTTCCTCCACAGCTGAGCCCACCATGTTCCGGACCATCCTTGATCGGCTCAATCGGCTTCATGTGGCGCGAGGAGAGCTGCGCGACATGATGCTCTCCAATAATCGAGCCTTAGGAGTCTTGACGGTAAAGTCGGTCACCTGGAGCACCTTGCCCATTACGCCTACTATCATTATGGGGTGCCACATCCTCCTCCCGACCGGACGCCGCCGGCGCATCCGGGTCCGAGTGACCCCGTTGTGAGTTTCCCCTTCCCTCCTTTGCTCATTTCGATTTTTGCTTTTCATTGAGGACAATGAAAGTCCTAAGCATGGGGGTTACTTATAAATGATGATTTTTCATGTGTTAGCTGTACATATTAGTTTAGGTTGTACATTTTAACTATCATTTTCACTTAGGTTTGCATTTAGTCACTTTTTCACTTTTTAGTCAGTTTACGGTATTAAAAATAAAAATAAAAATAAAAAATAAAAAATAAATATATATATCCTCCTATGATGAACATTTGAAGGAGGTGTGCACTTGATTTCTCATAGGAAGTGTGTACTTTGGGATTTTTGGCTTGGTTTGGATGATAAAAGAGACTTGGTTGTTAAATTGATTGAGATTGATTGTCCTGTTTGCGATTTATCTAATCTTGAACAATTCTTGTGCAAAATTGTGAAATTCTTATGTTTGGTACATCAAATGAATTAGTTGTTGTGATTGTGGTAGAAATAACTCTGTGAGACTCTTTTGTGCCTTAACGACTACCATTTTTGTAGTCTCATTCCTCATGAGTGTTACTTTCCCATGCTTGCAACTCTAGAACTTGTCATCTTTCTCTTCAAAATCACATTTGACACATACATGTTGACCAAGAGGATAGAGGCATTCATTTCGATAAACCACATGAACCAAATAGCCACCCGAGTATTGTGTATCCTTTGTTCCAAGCCCTTCAAGCCTTCCCCTTCCTCTCGCACTAACCTTGCTCAATATACCTTTGGCCTTTTTCATTCTTTCCCATCCTTAAGCCGTGGTCTAGTGGAGCACTTTTATTGATCGGGAATTTGTTAGGTGATACCTTGTTGGGGTGATTGGTTTATTGGTTAACTAAAAGAGTTATGAGTGGAGATGGATTTTAGTTTTAACCATTCATGTTTACCTTCCTTAGTTTGCTTGTAAAGTTTTATGAAAAAAAAAGAGTCGAAAAAAAGAAAAAAAAAGAGAAAGAAGAAAATCGAAAAAGAAGAGTTAGAAAAGGAATAAAGTGTTGTAAGCATGAATTGCGCTTCGTATTGAGAAATTTCCACTCATTCGTTACTTGAAAGCTTGGAGTGATGTAGTATTATGTTTTAGATGTTTGGAGGTGTGACGTTGTTGTAGTGGAAAGTGTTGTGCTCCTCGGCTATTAAGCTCCACATTCCTAAATGTTTTTCCCTCCTTTCCCTTAACCCAAGCCTTATTACAACCCTCTTTAAAGTCCTCTTGATTGGAAAACTTGCATGGTTTGTCCCTAGTGGTGGAGAATTGAGATATTTGGCAAGTTTATGGTAGTGTGCAGGTTTTGGGAGAGTTTTGAGTGTACCACACTACTTTTTCAAACACATGAGGGAGTGTTCCACATACCCTAAAGTGAGGTCTTACCAATCCCAACTAGTTCGCCAAACATTTGTATGGAACTTGATTGTATTCGGGTTGGGATAGATTGGTTGTGTTGCTACTAGACTTTGCAATCTTGATTTGAGTTGAAACTCTTGTTTCGATTTGATTCTCAATCTTGCCAAGGAGTCTTTTGTATATACTTGCTTTTGTTGTCTAGTGCACCCCTTCACCCGAGGAGGGCGGTTTCGATTTTTTTACCTCCCCATTTCTTTAGCACTTCATGGTAGCCTTGCTTGGGGACAAGCAAGGAGTAAGCATGGGGGGTTGATAAACCAGAATTTTACGTGCTTTTCCATTCTGTTATTGGCTAATTTCGACACTTCAAAGGCCTTCTCACCTAAATTCTTATTTGATTTCGCTTACTTTCTTCGTTTATGATTAAAGTGTGCGAATTTATATGTTTTGAGGTAATCCCGCCTTTTATGATGAAGAATACATCTTTCAAAGTGCTAAGGAAAAGAGCGGGAGGCCATAGAAGGTTGGAGAGCGAAGAAAGAGGTCAAACCAAGTCAAGCACAGGCTGTAACACCGGCCGTGTCTGAAGAAAAGAAGGAAAAGCGGACCTAGCACGAGTTGTGCTCGAAGCGTAAGAGGTCAGCACGAGCCATGCTAGGAATTCGGAAATCAATCGAAGGCGCCGTGAGCTTGCACGGGTTAAGCACGGTTTCAGCACAGGCCATGCTAAGAATTTGAGATTCAATTGAAGAAGTCGTGAGCTTGCACGGGCGCAAGCACGGTTTCAAGCATCGGTCGTGCCAATCGGCAGCTTACGTTTTTCGCATCTTTTATTCCGTAAGCTGTCATTTTTCCGGGGGACTTTTGATGCTTCGTTTCTAATCTAGTTTCTCTCTATGTTTAAGCACTTATTTTCCATTGTTAAGGGATCAAAGCTTGGAGTTATTTTCATTTAATCGCAAGTTAATTCAAGTTTACGGTATTGTCATTCTTTTCTCTACTTTTATCTTTCATTCTTTTTGCTGTTCTTCTCTCGGTTTGCTGTCACATGTCATGAATATGTGTGGCTAAATTTCCAACTTAGGTTGGGGATTTTGCCACTAATATGCTAGTTTAATCGTAATTGATGCATTGATGCTAATTTGCAATTGTTTGATGAATTTCCGACTTGTTGATACTTGTGAATTGGTGTGAGGTTTAAGAGAATCCTACCTTTATTATTTTTGGGAATTGAGTAGACTTCGAGAGAAGAGGCTTAGTTCTACTTCAACTTGTTGGATGATTACAACTTAGATATGAGAATAATTTAGGTTGTTATTAAGGGAAGAGTCGATAATCATGTAATTCTTTGGTTTTAATTGTGTGAGAACAACAATTAATTCAATTGAGTTAGCTTAATGACCTTCGAGAGAAGGCTTAGGTGGTTTGAACCGCATCGATTCCCTAGTTCATCGCAATTGTGAATAGTGTAGAAGCATATAATTAAGATTGTTGGCATGTTAGCTCGGTAAATCCCTGCCTAAGGTTTTCTTATCCGATTTCATCTCGTTTTTAGTGCTTGCATCACAAACAATTCTGAATTGTTCTTTTGCTTAGTTCATAAGGACATTGACCTTAGACTTGCATGAGTCCTAACTCCCCGAGACCGACAACCGTACTCTCATTAGTACAACAAACAGTGTCTACAATATCGGAAGATTACTAGGATTAGAAGTAACAACAAATGTCAAAACAATAGCAGCAAGAATAACTAGGAGTTTGAAGAAGAAGATTAAGGAATCCAAGCCAGCAAGAACTATCTCGCTCCAAAAACAAGGATTAACAGGTGATATTTGAAGAAGCACTATGAAAGTGTTTGTATGGAACATAAGAGGTTTGGGGAGTGTTAATAAAAATAACTCAATCTAGTGCTTGATCAAAGAGGAAAATGCAAAGTTCTTAGGATTGATGGAAACCAAACATAACAAATCGTCTCAATTGGATATATGGAGATGGTCGGGGGGCACTAAAATGCGGATTGGATTCGGGTTGAAGTTATTGAAAGGTCGGGAGGATTAGATGCATCATGGCATAGGGACTCATTTAGGATGAACAACTTATTTGTTATGCAAAAATAGATCTATATCATAGGTGAGTTTCTTCGGGATATTTTTGTGGTGTTGTGTGTGTTATTTATGTAGCTAATAATCAATCGGATAGATTGGAGGTTTGGAATCGGCTTAGATCTATAAATTTCAATCTTAATATCCCTCTACTCCTAATGGGGGAATCATAATGAGAGATTGTACCTCTCCGAAAGAACATGATCTATACACCTAAATTTTAGCATGAAGAAACTTGAAGAACTAATACAAGATCTACAACTTATTAACCTTGAAATTGATCGGATGTACACATATCTATGGGAAAATGCAGCAAGCTGGAATTGATAGGATTTTGGTAGAAAATAAGTTCCTTGAAAAATTTCGGAATTATTAACGCTTACGGCAGGAAAGACAATTGTCGGACCATTCCCCTTCGATTATGTCCACATCACAACTATCTTAGAGTCTAGTGCTAATTAGATCCCTTGACTACTAGCTAGAAGATTTAAGCTTTATCAATTAATTCAAAGCTGAATGGGTTCAATTGGCAAATTCGCCTATTGAAGAGAAATTCAAGTCAATTAAAGAACCACTAAGAGGTAGAATTCAGTGATCTTTGGACATATTGATCACAAAGTAAATACTTTAAAGGGAAATCCAAAAGCTTGACCGGAAAGCTCAAGTGACCAACCTTCCTCAACATGAGATAGCAAGAAAAAGGCATCACAAAAGTCAATTGTGGTTGTGGATGACTAGGAAGGAGAGGTACTGGAAACAACAATCAAGGTGCTAAATTCTCCAAGCTGGTGAAGGAATACAAAGTACTTCCACTTGCTAGCAACAATGAGAAGAAATAAGAAGTTGATTGATAAAATCGGAGTAGTTGAGAAGGAGTTGATTGAGCCACTAGAGATCAAAAGAGCAATTATCAAACATTTCAAGAGGCACTATAAAAGACAAGACTCTTCACAAAGTTGTGATCCTACATTTGACATATCTAAGGTCGGCCTAAAAAACCTCTTGGCGGTGTTATTCCAACACTTTAAGAAAAAGTCGACCAACAAGAAATCAATAATGCCTTTACGAGTTGTGATCCTTCAAAGGCCCCAAGTGATGATGGTGTCAATATTAAATGTATTAAGCATGTTTAGCCAGTCATTGGTGATGAAGTATGTAAATTTATCTTGAAAGTTTTTTAGAGTGGAGTACTCCTAATAGCATTGAATACAACTTGGATAGGTGGTGTTGATCCCAAAAAGAATTCACAAACGGAACTTAATGACTACAAACCTATTATCATGGTGGGATGCATTTATAAAATCTTAGCTAAGATTATGAGGATAAGACTAAAAGAAGTGCTACCATGATTGGTAGGGGAGACACAAACTGCTTTTGTAAATGGAAGACAGATTCTGGATGGTGCTCGATGACCAATGAAAGTGTGGTTGGCTAAAGAAGGATATCAAACTGGACTTCCAAAAGGCTTATGATTCAATTGAGCGGGAAATTCTAGATTTAGTACTAATGGAAATGAACTTTGGAGAAAAAGGGAGAAAATGGATTAAAGCTTGCTTATCCACAGCTACAATTTCTATTTTGTTCATTTCAAATGGAAAGAGGCTCGAGACCAGGAAATGCAGTATCCCTTTTCTCTTTGTATTGATAGCAGATGTGCTCAATCAATTAATGGTCAAAATAACTAAGTTGGGGCCGTGAAATGGTCTAAACATAGGAAAAAGAAACATTACACTTAGCCATCTGTAATTTGGAGATGATGCCCTCATTTTTAGTGAGGAAAAGAAGGAATACTTGCATAATATTAAGAGAATACTGCTCAATTTCTAGTCCTTCTTAGGCTCGGAAGTCAACCACAACAAATCAACCATTATATGAGGAAAGCACTTAATTAGGAGTATTGTTGGGGGCATAATATTGTTGAAGAATTGGGTTGTAATATGGTACCAATCACTTAATTAGGAGTACCACTTAGAGCAAATATGAGGAAATCAGCATCTTGGCAATTTATTTTGGATAAAATTATAGGCGATTAAGTTCATGGAAAGTAGATTTCCTTTCAAGAGCTGGTAGACTTGTTTCGATTAAGGTTGTTCTAAACACCCTCCCTTTTTACTACTTGTCCTTATTCAAGATGCCCAAGAAAGTGACTAAAAATATTATTACCATATAGATGAGATTGAGGTGGAAATAAAGATGGAAAAGGTTGTGCACTCGTGAAATGGGAAATAATTTAAAGGCATAAAGAGACAGGGGGACTTGGAGTAGAGGATTTATTACCAAAGGAACTCAGCATTGCTATTCAAATGGTGGTGGAGGTATGCTTATGAAGAAGGAGCATTGTGGAGAGTAGCGATCAATTCAATTCATAATGAATATGGATTAATACTTCCATTAAGAACACTAACCCAAGTATCGGGCCCTTGGAAAAAAGAGACTAGCATGTGAAGAAAGCACCAACTAGAGATGCATTTTTCAAAAACCTTGAAATGAATGTAGGAAAAAGGAAACATATAAGATTTTGGGGGATAATTAGCTATTGATTAGACCTCTTTAACATTCTTATCCCACCCTATTCCAACTATCAGTACAAAAAAAGGAAAAATCTCATACATAGGTAGTTTAAGGGAGATATTTGGAGATGGGCATTATCTACGAAGAGACCTCTAAATGCGGAAGAGCAATGAGAGGCTCTAAGGTTGACCAACCGGTTTATGCAGTGCAAACCACAAAGAAACCAGAAAGAGTGAGTACTATTGTGTGGCGATTACGAATTCGTAGTTAAAAGTCCGACTATCGGCTTCAGGGTGTCATCTTTGGTAACCTAGTAGGCTCTGTCAGGATGAATATAGCACCTCCAAAAGTTGAATTCCTAGTGAGGATGGCCCCGCTCGGCCGTTTAAATACAAAGGAAATGTTGTGTAGAAAAAGAATTTTGACTCGAGTAAGACAATACGAGCGAGTGTCTGCTCAAATCACAGTGAGGATTTGGATCACCTATCGATGAATTATCGGTTTGCATTGACAATTTGGTTCAAAATTGCAACTGAAACAAGCAACCCTATCCTAAAACATGATAACCTCGAGGAATTTATATGAAAGATGGGTGAGCAAGAGAGTCTCAAACAAAGTAAGGAAAAAATTATTGCTTGCTAGCTTCTTTGCTCTAACTTAGAGCTTATGGATGCATAGAAATGTTGTGGTTTTTGAGAACCAAAGTTGTGATGAACCAGGACTGAACCACATCAAAGATGAAGGATAACTTTACGGTCAAAAACATGGAAAGAGCAATTCAATTATACTCCGGATGTATTGGTTAGAAACTTCCAAGTCATCTCCATTCTTTTTCCATAACGTGTTGGGTTATAACCGTTGTTTGTGAGGTTTTTCTAAGTTTGACTCGGGTTGTTGAGTAGTTGTGTGGTGTAATTGTTTGTTAGTATTTTGCTCTTTTGTAGTTGCCTTTTCGGCCCGTCTATTGGCACTAATCGCTAAAAAAATTTGTTAGATTCGTTTTCGTATTTTGGCCCGAGATGTTGGGTTCCATAGATATAGAATAACTCAAGTCTTTTTTAGTGTCAACTCAAAAATTTTACTACTTAAATCAACTCGTCACTACATACACGCTCAAACCTTAAGACTCCGGTTATAAATTTTCTTTACATTTCAAACAAAATAGAACGAATCAAAAAGAACACTTGGATACATGTGAGAGACATGAGAAACAATCATAGTCACATTGATGGATAACATATACTTCAATTAATTTGTGTCGATTAGATGCAAATTGCTAAACAAAAATATTTTGCCCTAATTGATAGCAAGGTATTCAAGAATGTAATTAATAATGAAATTAATAATCAAAGATGGCAAGAACTAATTCTTCTGCGGAGGCAAAGATAGGCAAATAAACGATAGCCAATAGCCATGGCCAAAAGGACCCAAACTTCTTGGAAGCCACCATTGAGGTTGACTGTGTCAAATGAAGGGGAGCTTTGCGAGTTTTACATCCTCCTTTGCTTTCACACTCGTAGAGTTGGTCCCCCGAGTATTGCACTTTCGGTAGTAGTCCGAATCCATAATACATGAATGATATGTACTTCAACCATCTCATAAACTTTGGAATGTGCTGCCCACATTACAAAATTAATCAATATAGATATATAGCGCATAATATAATTATGAAGAATTTTTTTAATAGAACATATAAATGATGTTTGATTGGTATTATAATAACATTTTAGCAATCTGTTTTGTGAATGCAGGTTACATTTGTACCGGATCTAGGAAAACTCACTCATATTCTACTTGTTTGATCGGACAAAGCTAGACTTGAAAAAACGGCGACTCAAATTTTCATAGTAACTTGAATTGATTTGTCGCACCATCAATATTAATTGTAGTATAATTAAACTTATAATTTTTTTTTTGTTTGGTTTAAAGAGAGACGCCAAGGTCGATGTAAGTTAGATCCAAATTCATGTCAATTTATTAATTGAATCCATGTCAAAAAAGATAACGAGAAAACAAAATAGTCCTATGTAACATATTTCCTAGGGTGCTTGACGACCTCTAAAGTGGGGGCTAACGCCCAAGCAAAGCTATATCATAGTAGTTTGAGAACAAATACTAATAATATTAATTCCCTTGCTAAAAATTCATTCACAATTTTTCGTTACCTTATATTTGATTCTTGGAAAATTGGGTGGAAAGAAAATTTTTAGTAAAGTAAGAATTTTTCTTGTGTTTGTTTCAAGGAAAATGAAACGGAAAAAAATCATATGGAAAATTTGGTGGAAAATGGATAATTTTAGACAAGTTTATTTTCCTTCCAAAAACAAGAAGAAAGTTGGACTGAAAATTTTCTATGAAACTCTTGTGCTCTCTATGTCTATGTTTCTTTGTACTTCCTTATCTCTCTAGTTCTTTCGATCAATCAAAATTTTGTTCATACATAATTTCACGGTAAATTACGTTGGAAAGAGAGATAAGAAGGAGCCTCAACTCCCATGGGGATTTAAGTTGGAGAAAGAGAGAAAGATGAGGGGTCTCAATTCTCAATTGGAGGAGAGAGAAAATGATTGGGTTGAAAATGAGAATTTAAATTGAAGAGAGAGAAAAGATATGAGGGGTCTCAATTGATGTTTTTTTTCCTCCTTAATTTCCTAAGTCCAAATGAAAGAAAAACAATCAATTTTCTCTTACTTTTTTTTCCTTCAAATTTTCTTTCCACCTAATTTTCCTAAAATCAAACAGACCTCTAGAATTATCTATTTATGTCGTAGTGTCGTTGAAACTGTTATGCTTCAATGAATCTTATTTTTGTCCACTTGTGTTCTCTCATTCTAGTTTGAACTGTTTTTCTCGATTATTGATAAGTCGCATCAAAGGTTAAAATTTGTAACTCACATAACATAAACCAACTAACCAATTGAACTGTTCAGGCGGGAATCGGTTCTTGGGAACTAATATGGGCATGAAAAAATTCTTAATGACCTTTCTTAATAGAAGTCTCTTATCTCCATTTCTCTCTCTATATGAATTTTTCTTCCATTTTTCTTTCAATTTTGGAAGGAAAATATCATTGACCAAATTGACAAAATTTTCTATGAGTTTTTCCATCAAACTTTTTTTTCTCTCATTTTTTCTTCAATTCAAACAAGAGAAAGAAATTTACACATTTTTTTCTTTACATCTAATTTTCTTAAAATCAAATGGAGTTAAGGCTCTATTTGATTCTAAGAAAATAGGTTGGAAAGAAAATTTAAGTGGGAAAAAAGCTGAGGGGAAATTATTATTTGTTCTTGTGTTTTGGTTCAAGAAAAATAGAGGGAAAAAAATTATAATCATTTTCCAACCTCTTGCCCATCCACCACATTGTCATGAAGAGGAGAAAGAAAATACTCAATAACATTGATTAATTGAGAAAAAGAGAAAATTCTTAATGACATTTCTTAATATAATTCTCTCTCTTTTCTCCATTTCTCTCTCTTTGTGAATTTTTTCCTTACATTTTTTCTCAATTTTGGAAGGAAAATATCATTGACCAAATTAACAAAAATTTCCATGAGTTTTTCCATCAAAATTTTTTCTCTCCTTTTTCTTCAATTCAAACAAGGGTTTCACATTTTTTTCTTTTTTTCTAATTTTCTTAGAATTAAATAGAGCCTAATGATTTTAGGGAAGAGGGGGCAAAAAACATACATACTAAGTCTACTTTCCAATCACTCAAAAAATCACTTTCAACTAATTTTTCAAACTTATTTAAAATTCAACAAAGGGTGTATTTGGTCGGGATAAAAAATAATTTTTTATATTTAGTGACATGAGGATGAAAAATTTATTTTTAGGGAAAATTACTTTTACCCAAATCAGAGGAGAATACTTTCAGTTTTCAACCTCGTAAGTTTGATTTTTCATCTTCCTTTCACCCATGTCCTCATCTCCTACGTTAGCAAAGCTACCCCTGAACAATTTCAATGTCCTACCGAATAGCTCACTTGTCTTTTTTATTCACCGCATCCTCAGTCCAGAAATCAACGCCACCGGTTTGGACTTCAAATATTAAAATGAACGGGTAATTGATTTTTAAGATGCATGCCAAACAAAAAAAATTCTAAAAAGTTATTTTTTAATGAAAATAATTTTCCATTAAAAATTATTTTCCTACAAAATAATTTTCCATCGTACTCAAACACGCCTAAAAGAAAAATATCTCACTAAATTAACAGTAACATCTGTAAGTATTTTGGACTAGTATAGATAGTGATAGAATTTTAAATCCAACTCCTTAGGACCAAACGGAATAATCTCTCGAAAATAAAGGGATGGGCTTGTCATATTAACCCATCCCTACCTGAACAAGATCATATCTTTGAAAATAAATACTCAAAACTAATATTTATTTTCTACATAATTTCAATTTCTGACACCTTAAGTAAACTTTGAAGTTTTCTGTGAATAAAAATAGATTCTAAAGTATCTCATAAGTAGCACAAACTATATCACAATTGACTGAAGACACAGAAATTATGAAAGTTTACCTGAACATAATAACCTCCAGTGAGAAGAAACAACATCAGTATCAGAGAAGCAATCATTCCAGACCTTTTAATGCTCAGAACTGCTGCTCCAAATAACTCTCCAGCCCCCTAAAGTAATTACCAGAAAAGAAAAACTTACTTTTTCAACTTTGTTTTTCTTTTCTTAAAGAAAAAAAAGGAAAATATGGGAGGGGTAAGATTTTAACTTACTTGGCTTGTAATTGCAATAAGTAGAATTGCAAAAGGGTAAGGAAAAAGCACATGATAGTCCTTTTGAATCCAGCCATGAAGTAGACAATGGCCATGAAGAATGTAGGGTAAAGGATATGAGCGATCATGTCACACAATGTGCTACAAACATAGTACACACTTAATCTGTACATATCTGCCTTCCTTTCCTTCACCAAGTAAATCTTCTCGAATGGGAACACGTACACTGCGCCAAATATCGATGAAGATGTCCAGAATATGCAAATGTAGAACATCAAACCTATCTGGAATGAGATGTATAAAAACAAAAGGTTAGAAAGACCACCAAATTTCAAGAACTGGTAACATATTTAACTTGATTCATAGAGATTTATTCATATTTGATATGTGTTTTAGACAAAAGATAACTACATGAAATGTGAGATTCTGGAGAAGAGAATAGGGCCTCATGTAGTATTACTTGATCTCGGAGCTGAGCTTCAGTTTCATTCTTGGATTTCCACCAAAGTAGGCCTAGCAAAAGAGCGACCCCAATTGCTTGAAGTAGTCTTAGTTTATCAAAGTAATCCCTCCATCTTTCTTTGAAGGTCCTCTTGAACAATATGCAAAACTGGTCATACCAACTCATGGACCAGTCCTTTTTCACTTGAATCGCGGATTGAAGCTGCTCTGGTATCTTTGATAATCTATGATTATCTTCCTTTGCTTTTGGCTCCAGTTGCATTTTGTACTTGAGTTGTATGTACTAAGTCATCGAGACCAAACAAAATCAAAACACAATATCAGCTAACAAAAACAAAGGAAAATTGGCTTAACATAATCTTCTTTTCTACACACATATTGCCGTAAAAAGAATGAAATTTCTATTAGGATGAAGAATTGCATTCTTACCTTGAGAACTGCCTTGTCAGAAGCAGGGAAACCGTTTCTTCTCTTTACATCATCAGGGACACTAATGTCATTTACTTGTCCGGTGGCTAAATCGAGCAAGAACTCAGCAGGATTCATGGGTATCTCAGGGATGAACCTCAAAGAAGAGAAGTAGTCCATAGCGTCTCTGGCTTTACCATAGTAAACTGGATAGCCTTCTGATATGAGTAGAATTTTGTCAAACATGTGAAACATCCTGCTTGAAGGCTGGTGAATTGTTGTGATTACTGTCCTTCCTGCCTATATTAAGTTGCACCCCATCATAGTGTGAATCAATCAGGAATAAAAAGAAAAATTAGAAAAGAAAAATATATGATGATTTCACACTTTATGAACTAGTATCCATTGATATATAAGCTAGCATAAAACTTGGTTTTCTCAAACTAAACGGAACTGGACTAAAATTTGCTTGACTAATACTGATTGGATTTTTCTCGCAATGTAATCTAACAAACCTTATAATAAACCCCAAATATGACCAGAATTTAAATCTTTATTTCCCCACCCTTATGACCAAAAACAAACTCTACCAAGACCCAAGGAAGGCAACCAGATTTTGAAACAACTCAAATGAACAAAACGGAGCTGAATTTGCCTGACTAATATTGATTTTTACTTTGTTCACAAATGTAACCTAACAAGCTGACAGTGAACCGTAAATAAGACCCTTGTGTTTCATCAAGAGCTTTTTAAATTAGACTTGAAATCGAACCACCCAAAATGACCTGTTGCTAGGTCTAGACTTGAGAAAAGCATCTCGGCATGAAGTAACACCTTAGCAATGCCTAGGAGAATATGAAGCAATCTATTAGCAGAGGTGGAATCAAGGCCTGAAGTTGGTTCATCAAGCAACAGCAAAGAAGGATCAACCAGAATCTCATAACCTATGCTGGTTCTTTTTCTTTCTCCACCAGATACCCCTCTGACAAGCCCTCCTCCGACTCTTGTGTGACGGCATCTGTATCCAAAAACAATTAAGATCGACAATTAAAAAAAACCCACTCAAAACATAATTTGCTAAGAATTTTGATCAAGAAAGGGCTCAAAAAACCTTTCTAGGCCTAGTTCTTTGATGATCATTTCAACCCTTTGGTACTTTTGTTTCCTGCTCATACTACTAGGGAGTCTCAAAAATGCAGCAAAAGCCAGAGTTTCTTCAACAGAAAGCTGTGGAAACAGCACATCATCCTGGGTCACAAATCCAATCCTGTGAAAAAAAAAATGAGAATTTTCTCCAAAAGGGTAAAATGGCCAAAACAATGTGGTTTTCCATTAAGGTTTTAAGGCCAACCTCCTTTTAGAGTGGGATTATAAGGCACATTGTTGTAGGTTATAGTTCCTCTGACATTTTCCTGTAGTCGCCCTCCAATGATCTTAAGAAGAGTTGTTTTCCCACTCCCAGAAGGACCCATAAGAGCGAGGATTTCACCCGGGCCTATGCTTCCTGTTATGCCTTTCAATATGTGTTTGTAGTTGTCTTGCTCTGTGGTGAGTTGGGAAGCCACCTTTGATACTACTGCCCTTACAGGGTTGCTTGTTGGAGTCTGGCTGTTTCTCACTTTGTATTGAACATCTTCAAACTAGGTCACCCAAAATAAACAAGGAGGTGATTTATCATGTGGGTTTTGTGCTATCATATGATTTGTACAAGTTAAGTTTTCACAAGCTTTATGCACTTATCTTATGTCATAGATGAAGTAGTTTAGTTCTATTGAAAGGGTTCTATTAGACTTGGCAAAATTGAATCATTCTCGAATGACCCAAAAGCAAATTTCACCCAACTAAGCTAAGGCCTACACTTAAATTGACACCAAAGAAATGTCCTAGAATCCTGTTTAGACTAGATTTGGCCGTGTCAAAGGCTAGAATATATTTAATTTTACTCTTAAATTTTTAAAGAATTTCCGGTTAAAGATCCCACCCAAGTCGAGCTAGTGAGGCTAAAAAGTACTTCTTGTTGGACTCAGCATTTACAAAGTCTAGACTACCTACTACTCCACAACAAAAGTGACAGATGACAATTTAGTGAGTCATTTTCTTTTAGGCCATTAAAATCAATTAAAATTTTGACAAGCTAATAACAATCTCAGTATGACCAGAACTTAAATAACTATGATCTAAACCCGAGGATTCCAACAATCCACCCAATCCAAAAGTAAGTGAAGCTGATCAAAATTATTGGTTTGCCATGTCGAGTAGTAAAGATGACCAAGTATGTTACCTCGAGAAATATTGGGAGGGGGCGATCCATGGAAGGAGAAGAATGGTCATCAGCTTCAATGTCAATCTCAGAGCTCCTGTTTCTAAGGTAAGCTTGAGACATGAAGTCAATGTTATGACCAAAGCCATTCCTTCCTGCAACTTGCATTGAGTCTATTGTTACACTTGACATGTCCTCAATTTCACCTCTCTCTCTAGATCTCATCTCCATTTTTTCAAATTCAAGAGGGAAAACTGGCCAAAATTAGCAGTTCAATGAGAGTATTTTGTTTGCAATACTAAGTGTTAAGTCAACTGTAATTAACCAAAATTTAAACCACCTATTTATGAGGTTAAGAATGAAGGTTGTTGGAGCACATCTTTTCCATGCCTAGTTATTTTTGAGGAGGAAAATGGAATTAGGTATTAACCTTTGTGAACAAGCCCAGTTCAAGATTCAAGAAGTAATGCCAAGAACATGACTTGAATTTCTTAAGGCAATTAAAAATTCTCATTAATCTGTAACATCTAAACTAATCTTAGCAGTAAAATAGAAGATAGAAAAGCATGTAAGTATACAAAATACAACCATTCTTGATATAATTTTATGACCATCTAGAATATTAACAAGAAAATTTTCATGAGCAATTGAATTTTTCATACAAAATGTAATACACATAGCCAACGTTGTGCTTAGGGCTGTAACGAAACCGAGCCAGCTCGCCGAGCGATTGGGCTTAGCTCGGTTAAAACTCGGCTCGAGTTCCGGTCAAGCCGAGCTCGAGCCGAGCCCGAGCCAGGTTAAAGACGTACCCAGTTGAGCCCACGCTTAGCGATGCTCGGCTCGGCTCGGTTTGACTCAATTTAGGTTGCGTAATTCATTTTTTTAAAAAATACTCATGTGAAAAGTATAAAATTACCATTAAAATCACTAAAATTTCATTCGAACCCTTACTTCTTAAATATAATATAAAATATAGAATTTAACTTCGATTGTAGCCTTAAATTTAGAAACTCTTTAAGAAAATAAAAAAAAGAGTCGAACCCGAGCCAATCATGAGCCATTTGAGCCGAGTCCGAGCCTAAATTTAAATGTTCTGCGAACTTCGGGCCGAACCTAAACCGAGCTAAAATCTGACCAAGCTTCGATTCAGCTCATTTACGGTTCTAATTGCGCTCTATTAAATCTTAAATATTTTGCAATTGGTTACATTTTCATTCAAATGACTTCGGATAATATTTGAAGAAAAAAAAAGAATTTTCAACCAAATTTCATAGCATAAACCCCCTAAAACTTTATTGATTATAAGTAACTCAAACGTTTAGGCCGATCGGATCGATGTATGTGTAACTTGTATTTTTTTTTATGAAAGTATTTTTAGTTAATAATTGGTTATATGCCTAAAAAGTCCCTGGATAGGAAAAGTGCTTGTTGTTGTAGTAAACCTCCATTTATGTCATATTCTTATAATATCCCGATGTAGGATTCTGAGGATGTTTCACCTTCTTATTGTCCTAAATTGACTTGAACTATGAGGAAGTGAAGGAACTAAGCAGAGCAAAGGAACTGTGAGACAACTTGTGGGGAAAATCTAGTGAAATAGCATGCAACTAATGCTTCTTCCTCTGCTGAGAAGTTGGCTACCCCAGGAGATGTAGCTTCAATCCTTTAAACTTAGGTGGATTGTCTAATTCCAAAAGCTTGTCCCCAAAATGTTTTACATTGGTGTTTTAGATGAAGTTGCTCAAGTTTTGGTACGAAAGGTTAAAATTGGTGAAAAGAATCGGTTCTTGTGTGGTAGAATCTTGGTAAAGATTTACTATACACACCCCAACCCAAAATACAAAAACGTGTGGCCATGCCCAACACAAGCACACACGCAATGTGCACCCCAAAACATAATATGTTGAAATAGGGATTCAACCCCTGACCTCTCCGATAACAAGCCAACACTCGTACCAACGAGTCCATTTGAAATTTTCTAATTTATTTTGTAACAAAATAATAATATATTATATTTATATAGAAAATAAAGTTCGGACACCTGGATATTTTTTTGCAACACTTTTAGTTTTCACTTTAAAAAAATAAATTTACTCTAATTCAAATTTTAACATTCACTAAAAAAATAATAATATTTACTAAAAAAATAATTTTAATATGCACTAAAAATTAGTTTGGTGTTCAATAAAAATATACTAATGTTCAATTAAATTTATTTTAATATTCATAAAAAATATACTAAACGTTAAACACCAAACACTAATCTATTATACACTAATAACTAATGTATTATACACAAAACATCGTTGTAATCTATAATTGAAAATTAAAAATAACGACATCATTCTTCATATAAACCTTAACACTAAACGTTGAATCATATTTACTAAATAACGTTCTAATTTATACTAAAAGACTAAAACTAATAAATTGACAATGCTCTTGATATAAACCTCAACACTAAACAATGTTTTATCATACACTAAACAATATTATAATGTACACTAAAAAACTAAAGCTGATTTAATAGTGTTCTTGAGATAAACTTTAACACTAAACATTAATCTATCACACACTAAACAACGTTCTAATGTACATTAAAAATTTTAAAAATAAAACTACAAATTTAAAGCTCAACATTAAACTTTATTCTACCATACACCGAACAATATCATAATGTACACTAAAAACTTTAAAGCTCAATACTAAATATTGATCTATTATATACTAAATAATATTGTACTATGCACCAAAAACTAAAAGCTAAAAAATCATATATCAAAAGTTCAACATTAAACTTTGTTTTATCATACGCTAAATAATGTTATAATGTACACTAAAAAACTATAACTTTATATGATAGTAATGCTGATACAAATCTCAACATTAATATCATATGCTTCTAATTTTATACTTATAGAATTGATCTCATGATATAATTATTGTACTCTTTTGATAAACATTTGAATTTAATTTATTGAAAATTACATATATATTTTTAATGT
This sequence comes from Talinum fruticosum, assembly GCA_021018815.1. Classification (NCBI taxonomy): domain Eukaryota; kingdom Viridiplantae; phylum Streptophyta; class Magnoliopsida; order Caryophyllales; family Talinaceae; genus Talinum; species Talinum fruticosum. The sequence goes on along the minus strand of JAITYX010000189.1, from coordinate 33,992 downwards.
GTAAATCAACCTTAACTCAAATTAATTTAATGTAATTTAGTGAACATTATATATGTTTTTAATGTATAAATCAACTTTAGCTCAAACTAATTTAATTTAGTGGATAATATGTTTTTAAAATCCTAATAAACATTGTAAAAAATTTAAAACATAAAATTAAAAATAAGAGGGAATCATCGTATAATACTAAAAAATAGTAAAAATCTATCTAGAATAGAAAAACTTGAGAAAAATATTTCAAATGAAATTCAAACCCCTAACTTGTTTGTTATCAACCCAAAGCTCATGTCAACAACCCAACTACAATAATACATATTAATTTAGGATAAAAATATATATATAAACTTTTGGTTTACACGCCTACCTTCGATACCCAAGGGTCTACCTAATAATTTACCGAAAGGAATAGGGAAGTTGAATTAGAGAAGTGATGATCGTTTAAGTGAAAAACTATCCAATTAAGATGAATGGGGATTTCTAAAGTTGTGTTCCTATTATGAACTGTCTATATATGTACAAAATTATCAATGCACATCAAGCAATACAAGTAAATGAATTTCAGCATAAGAAGTGTGTTCTTTCAACAGGTGAAAAATCTTCAAAAGGAAGTTACTCTTATTTGTAAACGAAATTTTATAAAGTGATACACTTTAATATATAATATACCACCTAAAAAAATTCATATCATTAAAAAATTAAGCTTTATAAAACATTCGACCAATTTCTCATCAAGACTTGGCAATTCCACTCCCTATGCTATGCTATGATTAGGTTTACTCGATCAAGAATGGTTTCTACAAATTGTCTATAGAGAAAAGTAAAAAAGAAAAAGAAAAAGAAAAAAATAATCCAAAGGCCAATGCACAACGCAATGGTTAAAACCCACAGATACAACCTAGATTAGCTCTTCAATGGAGGCCAAAACACCATAACTTCACTGATTAAGAAAAAAAGAAAGAAAGAAAGAAAGAACGAAAGAAAAGAAGAAGGACCAGCAGCTTAACAGATCAGCTTCTATAAGGTAAGCTCTGCACTGAGAAATAAAATTTCCCCTCTTATCATCCGGCGATGATTTCCCTTTTATTGGGATTTCAGGGCTTGTGTAGTGCTTATTGCGCGATGACCCAGGTCATTTTGTTGCGATTTTTGTCTGCTTTGTAAATCAGTGAATTGTTCTTGCTTGATTTGGGAACTCCCACCTGTAAATTGCAGTTCAGGAGAGAGAATTGGAGAAAAGTTTGAGTATTTGCTCAACAAATCCTTTTTTTTTTTTTTCAAAAAGAGAACTCATTTTGGTGCTTTTGTGGTTTGGTGTGTTCGGACATTGAACTAGCTTAGAAAAGGGAAAATTGGAAAATGGGAATTTGAAGCCTCTCTCTCTCTCTCTCTTGATTGAATGCAAATAAGATCTGTTGGAAAGTATGCCTTGCTGTAGTTTATTTCTGTTATGTGGAACTAGACATTGTTCTTTGGCTATGTATATATGAATGACATTGTCAGCTTTTATGGAGAAAAAGCAGCGAATTTGAATGAATGGGAGAATATTTTCTGCTTCTATTATCCAAATCTGCAGCTCCCATTTTGTTCATTGTATTGTCATGACAAATGAGTGAGAGAGTGAGGTGAGAATATTAAGAAGATGGAGAATTGTTAGGTACAAAGTTGAGGGAAGAGCAGTTGATTTCATGGCATTTGAATTGTGGGAACTCTATTAGCGTAGATTAGATGAATAAATAAGTTCCTAGGAGCATCAGATTCTTCTAGCTCATGGGCGCCTCAAATTTTTCTCCAAAGATTAGCGTTATGTATTCCAGTTGTTATGGGTGTCACTTTTTATGTTGAACCCATAGATAAAGGCAGTCTATTATGGCATAAGCTATGCCACTCAAACTCAAGTGTCCTTCACAGGTGGTTGTTTGGGTGATGGATAAACATTTTCTCAAAATTTTGCTTATTGTTGGTTTCATATACAGTACAGGCATCTGTGCCCATGCCAAAGTTTTGAGCATTTGATATGGATATTTGAGGTGAATGAAGAGTTCAATTGGCATAGCCCATGAAATTTTCGGAGCCAACCCGGCTGTCTTTGAGTAGGAAAGTAATTAATCGCTAGTGAGCTTTATCAATGATTAAGAGTTCAAGACAATTAGTGTTCTGGAGGTATAGCACTGTAAAAAAATGGTATACAGCACCTACCAACCACCTTCCTCGTATACCTGTAAATTTATCTTTCTGGGGAACTGAACTACGGAAGCTTTTTGGTAGGGAGAATGTTTGCAAATACCTTAGCCCTGCGAATTGTTCCCTTACGTCTAGATATGACAAGATGTAATACCTTATTTAAATGATACGAAAGCTAAATTATGGATACTAGACAAAGACTGCACTTTATGGTGATGTTTTGATTTTACATTTGATTAGTTTGACGTCGTGTTAACTTAGACTGTTTATGTGTCTGACTATATTTGCGAGCTTACTATTATGCTTATCATCCTGTGACAATCTGCAATGGCCGAATATATTTGTTGCTTTAAGGCAGTTGTACCACCAATCTAAAGATTGTGGAAAGGCAATCAATTACTTTAACCTTTGAAACAGCTAGTTTGGCAGAAGTTTTGGCCAAAACCTATAGGGAGCAATTGTCAATACTTTTCTTGAAGCTGAATAGACAAGACTGCTGATTACTGAACATGGGGCTGATCTGAACATCCAGAGAGTTATGTCTGGAATGCAGGATTTGACATCAAAAAGTCATCCACATTAATCATCAAGTAACAATTTTGAAACTACGTCACCTGAAAAGGATCTTGTGTCTGAGGACTTGGATGAAGCAACTTTGATCGATGCATCTTTTAGCATGCAATATTCAGCTAAGGAGAAGACCTGCAGGGTTGTTGATCAAGAATCACTTGCTACTGTTCCAGATATTCTGAAACCCGAACAGGAATCAACATTTTGTAAAAAGACCTTGCCTAAGGTACATTAAAACCATACAATGGGATTTGTCCATGATTGAACCATTTTTCTGGTCTCTAGTTTAAGTTTTGTTGAGCAAGTTTACTTTCTAGCTTATCAAGCTATCCTTACTAGTCAGGGTAAAAATACGTAAATTTGCACCTCCTTACACCTTGCTAATGGCAAGATCATCAGCTTCTTTTTTTTTTTGTTTGGGGGGGTATTGCATCATGTAATGGTTGGAAGCCTCTCCCTCCAAAAAAGGGAGCAGAATTGAGATTGAAGACTGTAAGTGCTTACATTTCTGAAATCATCTTGATGTATTATGTTCTCTTTTTTTTTTTTTCTTTTTTGGTTGATGCAATGCAGCTGATGTGCAGTACGCAAAACATGTCTAACCAAGGGAGAGTGTCCAAGGAGGATTTTGAGGAAGACCTTCAACTACAGGTCCAAGAGGAAGAGCTTGAGTTACTCCAAGAAGCGGTGAGAATGTCGCTTGATAATGAGCACTCTGTTAGCTACTACATTGAGCAGCTCAATGAACAAATAGAAGTGAGAAGACACAATCTTCGGGAATTGGAGAATCAATGGTAATTTCTACTGTGCTGCATCAACAACTTTATGTTTAGCTTGGGTCTAGTTTGCGGATGGTTTGCTTTTTCCCAAAAGGAAGGGCTGCTGTAAAGCTCAAGTCTAATGACTCTAATGGTATTAATTTTCATTTCACCTAAAAGGGGTATTTAGGGATGACCTTTTTATTTGTCGGGGGAGGGGGAGCCCTACAAAATGTAGGATATTCCCATTATTTACCTCAAGAATCATGGGTCAACTCAACTTTGCTAATGGAAAACAGAATTTGATGGCCTTATTTATTTCAAAGAAAATATTAGTCTCACAAACTGATATGCAGGAAAGGTTCTGACCAGAAATGTTCTGAGTTATCTATGTGAAAATATAATGGTATCTTTCCAGGGAAGCTTCACGGAAGCCTTTGGATGAGAAAAGGTGGAATCTTCTTGAGTCCCTTTGTGCAACTAGCTCTAGCGGACAGATTAAACTGCAGAAGCTGAAAGAAATTGAAATGGAGGTGCATTCTGTTTTATCTGAGATCAGAAAGGGGTAGGTGCCGGTAACTTAAACTATTCTGTTGAATAAAGAAGAATGCTTTAAAATTCAGCTGAACAAGGGCAAAGCCAACTTCCAGATCACCGGCTGTTCTGGGAGACAAAAAAATCAAACCTTTTTCTCATTAATTATGTTGCATATAAATGCAGGTGCCTTAATTATGATATGCCTGCAACATTAATATTGCCTATCTGAAAATTTTCTGTTTATTGGATTGGATTCCTTAATATAAGAATATAGAGGTAGGACTCAATGGTTCTGAAATTTTTATATACTACACGGAAATTCTCATCTGAAACTTTGCAAGAAGATGAAATGTAGAAGACATCTTTCAGAGGAACCCTTTGCCATTACAATTAGATTGGTTTGACTAAGTTAGTCCTTCTGGGTTTACATAGAATGGCAGTTCTAAAAAGCTGATGGATTTACCACTTTTTTACTTTGTGGGATATGATTAGGGCTCAGGATAGTAGATCTAACCCTGATTACATGGACTGGTTTGGTCTTTTCGTCTTTATTTTCTGCTCAATGAATAATATTTATGAAACATTGCTGGTGATGCTTGTTCTGCTTAATGATTCTTCGTCCTTTTTTATCTCTTCTAATTGAAAGGGAGGACGAGTGTGCTAAAACTGCTCATGATCTCGAAAGGCACACAAATGTTGAATCTAGGAGGTCTTATATCCAAAGGATCACCGAGATTACAAAGAACAGTAGGAAACTGGATGCTGATATTGAACGTATATTGAAGGAAACAAGGGAGCTTAAGTTAGAGAGTAATTCAGTTGAGGAACGCCTTCATCGAATATACACAGTCATTGATGAAACAGTATTCAGGTGTGTTGTCAAATGTAGATTTTTTAACCTCTTTTTCTGCCAAATTGCACTTGTTCACTTCAACTGTGCCTCATCCCTGTCCCCCCCCAACAAAAAACGATATCACTCATCTCAAATTTGAGTTCAAAGGAAAGTCCACATAATTCGGCTAGTTCCTCATTCTGAACTTGTATCTTCAGGGAAGCAAAGAAAGATTCTGTAGGCCGTCAAGCTTATCGGCTATTGACAAGTATTCATGAATGCTTCGAAGAGATCCGTGAGAAAATCCTTGCAACTGATAAAGCTCAAAGGGAGGTTGCAGAACTTCAGGCTAAGCTTTCAGTGATTGCCTCCCAGAATTTGGATATAGATAAATTACAAGCTGATCTTGACGCAATGAGGATGGAGAATGAACAATTAGAGAATGCCCTCCAAGGTCATTGATACAGAGTCCCTTATTATGCCCTTGAGGAATTTCTTTGTAGATTATCTATGACAATTCAATATTTGTGATGCAAAGTTATAAGTACAGGAGTTTTTTTTTAAAAAAAAAATTTCATTCATTTCATTCATACATGAACAGACTGCAAGATATATACAAATTTCTTCCTCATATGAAGGTTTTACTTTTGAATGTTTCTGATTCTGCACAATTGAACATATTTTGATCGAACTAATTTGGGTGAGAACTAATATATTTTGTTTTGTTATTAAACTATGAGTAGGGGGTCATTTTGTTTTTATACATCAATGTACCTAACAAAACCATTGTCCCACCTAGAGTGGTGATGCGGTTTGCAAGAAAAGGAAATAAGAATTTTATTATTTATGATATTGATGCATTAGTAATTTATGATATTGATGCATTAGTTTTAGGAATTAATTTCATTCCTAAACGGCTAAACCTAAGACGTTGATACCCTAAATTATACTAGTTTGAATGTGCACACAACGTGTGCATGTATTATAAGAGTTTACAATTATAAAGGGAGGACACACAATAATATTTTGTATATAGTAATGCTAAGAATATAGTAACATAGAAGTCAACTATAGAGAAATGAAGGGGATACTGCTATTTAAATAAGGGAATATCCTCTTCATTTTGAGTGCTAGGAAGAGAGTAGATATAATAAAAGGTTATTTTTGTGACCAAAAATTACTATAAATAGGGGATATCCCCTTCATTTTGAGTACATCATTTTTAGTTATCAAACGCCACAAAAAGATGAAAATACTTCCTATCACTCTCTCCCACTCTCTTACTCTCTTCATTTCACCATGTTGTCACTCATTCTTCCATTTCTTAAACTGCACAAACAACCTTCTTTGTCCTCCATTTGAGCTCGTCACCCTGCTATTATGCTGCCGGATTTTGTTCATGATCCAAGTTTAGCAGGTGGAAAACCTAAGGGTAATACATCCGGCTTCAAGTTCATCTTGACGATTTTATTTATTTATGTCATTTAATGTTTTTCGTATTGTGGTTTTGGAGTTGTAATCGCCTTAAATTCCTCCCGCCCGCGCGCGCTATAAAGTTTTAATTTCTTTCTCGCTTTTCTTTTTGCTTTCTTTACTACTTTCTCGCGTTATTATTTGCATTTTTATCGCTTTCCTAGCATGTTGTTTGTTTTGATTTTCGTATATCACATGTTGTTTGTGTGATTGTTAAATACGATTTTTAAATTCATAATTTTGATTAGTAAAGCATGTCTATCGACGGGCGGAACAGAGAGCATCCCTCTCTATTTCGTATCTTCACCCCCGAACAACGAGTTCTCGGTTTAAAGACTCGATGGACTCTCTTTCAAAACCTTTTTCAAGGTTAGTTTTTCCATACTAAGATTAGAAAAGCATATGGCCCTCGTGCTCGATCTGTTCTTGTTCCCCTCTATAAATTCCTTCCGCTGCCTTCGTCCTTCTCGTCATTCCTCTCTCCTTCACTGCCTCTCTCTCTCTCTCTCCCTCTCTCTCTCTCCCTCTCGCTTTTGGACTCTCGCCCGCCATTGCCGGGCTATTTCTCTGCGACTCTCAATCTCTATCTTCATCTCCGACTTGTTCTTGCTCTTGCTATCCGATCCGCTTTTTCTATCCGGCTCCCTCTCGCTCTCTCCATTGTTCTTGGGTATGTTCAATTGGATATGAAAATGTCGCCTCTTTATCCATTGTTTTTGGGTATGTTCAATTACATCTATGGTTTATGTTTCGAGAGGAAAGGCTTAGATGTATGTAATAATGTGGGGAGCCCATAACGTCTACAATCCCGAATGTTCAAGCTCTGTGCCTCTTCCTCTTGAAAGAGATTCCATTCTCCCTCCCCTGTATCCTTTCTTGCTAGGTTTCTCTCTCTTTATCTATTGATTATATGGTATTTTACTTTTGTTGTGAAGCTCTAGAGATGTTTTGGGGATTTGGGGTATGTCCATCATCGTCGTTAAACAAGTATAGCCTTTGATAATTCCTAGTGTTCATCCTCTCGTCTCTAATTCCCGTTTCATCTCTACTCGATCGTACATATTTCAATTCCATCATATGCATATGCATCTCTCATCAATCTCTTTCTTTGTCTTCACTTTTCCCTAAATTAAAAAAAAAAAAGAGAGTTGACATCATAACTATGCATTGTTCTTTCTCTTCCATCTGGTCATCCCTTGCAATCTTTTTGTGAGTCTACTCTTTTATCAAAACTCAAAAAAGGGTTTCAGAATCAAAATTATGTGTACCTACTTGAACATTGTAGATTATATAATCAATACATACAGAGCAAGTGTCGGCTATTGTGTCCTGGTTCAAATTCTTTGGAAATGAAGGGATAATTGTAGATTATGTGTTGTTCAATCTTCACAAATATACATGATGAGAGAGAAAGAGGAAGAATCACCCAATTTCGGGTGTGATAAATTCTGTATTAACCAAATTCCAAATTTGGGTCATAATCTTCGCGTATTATGCAAATTGTTTGATAACCGATCTCTCATTTATGGGAGGGAATTGCATGAACCATATTGAATAGAATTGTATTGCAAAATAGATAGAGAGCGAAGGAAAATAAAGGAATCAAACTTGAAGAAAGAGAAGCATGATCATGGCAATGAGAGTTTAGAAAAAGATTCTATGAAATAGTACGAAGCATTGCACAAATTCATATACGAGGTTTGAGGTTTCTGTTGGAGAGAGTTGTTGTAGGAGAGGTTTCATGGTTGAGGAGAGTGCTTGACAAATTTGGAGGAGTGGGAAGTTGTCATGTGAGATTAATACTGGTAACAACCTCACAACTTTTAGGTCAAAACTCCTCGTTCAAATCAATTGCAAAAAAATTATTTTGGATGAAAAAATCAATTGTAAAAAATTAAGCACGGGACATATAAACCCCTGTAATATAATGCAAAGCAAGGTTAAAATAAGCAAAACAAAAGTTATACAACCATAGAAGGGTCTTGGCTTTATATATAACATAGAGAATCATATTTTTAATAACAATAACATTAAAATTCCATAAATTTTAATTTTTATTGCAATAAATTTGTTTAAAAGCAAGCAGTTGTTTGAGTTTTCTCTTCAAGATATGATCATGAAATACGGTGTAAAAAAAAAAAAAGTAGGTTGATAATTAATTTTGATGACAAATACCTTGAAAATATGTTGTGTTATATATTACAGTTGAATCCTAATTCTTCCTACCTCTATGTAGTATTACGTTCACCTTTATGCTCTAAGCATTTACATTTAATTTTATGGTCAATTGCCCATTTTTAGTCCCTGACGCAAGAATTTGATGATAATGCTCATGAGTCATGGTTAATTTGCTCAACTCGAGTCTTACACGTATGTGAGAGTATTTACTACTCGTTTTATGTCACAATATGGTTGGACGAACGGAAAAATAAGGGGAGATTTTGTGGGCCTAATCTTTCTCTCTCTCTTGTAGGAGTATATGCTCCTGGTAGCATTCAGAAATTACATAATTTGCTTTGGACCAGTGGACTCAATCCGTATATCCTACTCCCGAAGCACAAATTGATGTGTATTTCCAGTCCATTCCTAACTAGAATTTTCTGAAAGATAGAAGCGGGCGCAACGTACGAGGGAGAATTCGAGAGACAGAAAGAGGGAGGCAAAGCGACTCATGGAGGCTTTGGGGCTGCGAGGTGTGGACGTTGGTGATACAAGTAGAACAACAGCGACGACAATTTTTCTTCCAACCCTCACAAGCAATGAAACAAAGCAGCAAGAGAGATACCAATCGATCTCTATAGATATGATCGGCGATTTTCACGCTCGTTCCCCTCAAATGTTTGATTTTGGTATATACCATTAGTGATACAATTATACAATAATTAATATATTATTGTACACTAATTAATATACAATTATACACTAATCAGTATAATGTTGTACATTAATAAGTATACTATTGTACACTTATCGATATACTATTGTACACCAATCAATATACAATTGTTCACTAATCGAGTATACTATTGTTCACTAATCGAGTATATTATTGTACACTAATCAATGTACAATTGTACACTAATTAGTATACTATTATATAGTAATCAGTATACAATTATACACTAATTAGTTCCGAGAATACATGACGACCTATACTCCCGGGAGTACATTAAAATTTTCTCCTGTGGACTTGGCTTAGAGATAGATAACATAGTGCCCATTTCAAAAGGAAAACAAAAAAGAAAATAAAGCTAAATCATGTCTTAGTTGAATCTTTTTTCAAAACTATTATAGTTGACAAACCATGGATCTATTTGAAATAAATCTTAACCATTCAAAAAATTTTCCTATGATCTATATAATTAAGTAAAAGATAATTTGTTTTCTCTCTTGAACTGCTCTCTCATGCTCTACCTTAACTGTCATGGCCAATTCTCTCTTATCCACTTCATCAAAATTTAAATTGATCCAAATGATTCTTGGCCTGCATTATGAGGAAATTACATAGAGATATGCGAATATGATGAGAATGGTTGGCTTTAAGTTTTATGAGTGCGATGGTTTGATTCTCGATTCCTGAGTTTGAAGGTTGCCATCTAGTCGTCTTTTCCTATTTATCAAAGGAAGTCATTGATGCATGTTATTTATTTATCTTTAAATTTTGATGTTATAAATAAGCATTGAGTTTTGAATTTTGAGATTTCAATTCATTTTCCCTCCTTTATGTTTCATCCAGGAAGTCAGAATGTGAGAAAAAAAAAAGAGAGTAAGAGACGAAGATGATGATTATGATCAAAGCCCATTGTATAATCGTATAATGTTGTTAAGGTCATGTTTCATTTAGATGTAAAGTTTTAAGGAGTTATTAATAAAGTTGTAAAGAGTTGTAAATTAAAGTTAAATGAAACAAGACTAAAATTATTATCTTCTTCGTAGTCATCCTCAAGTGTATTCATTCCCCGTCCTTCATTACTATCTTTCATCAAACTACGTTAAATTCCCTTTGGTGATTGACGATTGAGGCGAGACTGAAAGTTTCAAAGTACCAATGATCCAAGACAAGTGATCAAATGGAATAGTGCTTTTGAGCAAATGCAAGGGAAATTGACCAATGGGTGTTCGGTCAATTTCCTTGGGATCAAGAACACTCAAAAGACACTAAAGTGTTACTTTGATCATTGTACATGCCAGGCATGTGCAAATAGTTGGAAGTGCGAGAATGATGATTATGCCCTTATTGATACAAGGTTTTGCAATTCAATTGAGAAGGAAAGAGAGACAGAGCAAAACAGAGACGGAGGCAGAGAGATGGAAAGAGAGGTGTCAAAGGTGAAGAGGACGAGAAAAACGAAGAAGAAAAAGTACACGGTGAAGGTCGAGCAAAGGCACAAGGATGAGGAAGAAGAACTTCTTTCGTCTTTCTTTATCCCACTCGTACTCTTCTTTCTCTCTCCTCTCTCTTTCTCCAAAATCTTCCAAAGGAGCTAGGGTTTCTCGTCCTACATTCGTCCATGTAGCTAAGATTTTTGAGCTTATCCCACTCGCCGAGGGTTTGTTCTAGGGTTTATCGGAGTTCGAGTCTCGATCGACAGCCATGGCCATTGAGAAGCTTAGGGATTTCAGCCAGCCTATTGATGTCCTTCTCCTTGACGCCACCGTCGCCGCCTTCTATGGCATCGGATCTAAGAAAGAGGTAAGACGAGAGATTATTTAAGCGTTTTAGAATACTTTGTTGCTCGGATGAGGTCAAGGATAGAGAATTTTTGTTCACTCATATTTCATACTCACTCATTTACTCACTCATTCACTTTCTGGAACTTTTGATTTCTTTAGTGCTTAGTTTGGCTCGTGAAGATGCTACACTCATTATCGAGCTATAGCGTCTAAATTTATTTGTTTTTACATTAGACAAATTTGTGAAGCGAGTACTTTCATCGGAATGTGCTATAACTTTGGGATTGACAGTTTTGTTACGTGTTTCGTATTACTTCACTGTTGCTTCAATGGTTGCATATTGTTACAAGTTGTAATTAGGTTATTTTTCTAATGTACATTGTAGACACATTGATAATTCGCACCTTGATGGCTTCGAGTGGAAGTTTTTATTATATTTTTCTTTCAATTTTGTGATTATATAAAGGAACTTTTGGACTTACGGGTGATCGTAAACTTGTTTTAGGAAGTATACTATTACTTATGTAGTTAGTAATGTGTAATGCATATCTTGATACCCATGTGTTTAATCGATCGAGACAAATTTAGCGCTCTAGATGCATGAGGAGTTGAGAATTGTCCATCATTGTTTCTTATTGATCTCGTGCATTATTTATGTGAACTTTGGTTTTGGTTGGGGAGAGAGTTGGAAGGTTGTTTTGTTGATATCAAAAAAATGGACAAGAGGGTAAATGATGTGAGCGAGTTTTAGGTGTAATTAGATGGGGTCTCATCTATCCCTTATGATTGCCAACCAAAGCATGTTTTTTTTTTTTGTATATTTTTTTTTTTGGAAGAGTTGATTTCTCATCATGATTTTGAGTCGGAATTGCCTTTTAGGCGATCAAGTCAGCAAATGTTGTAAGCATTCATCAAACATGGATATGTGCTATTGCCAAAAACCGATTCTTATTAGTAGTCTTATGATACTTGTTTCTGTCTCGACAGAGGGCTGCAATATACCAAATCTTATGAGATCTATGAAACAATCCTGATATGTGGCTCCAAGTAGTACACATTCTTCGAACGCTCAAAATTTGAATACAAAATTCTTCGCCTTGCATATCACTCTCATTCCTGAGTGTCACATGAGGCATTCCATTGTATGGTACTTAATTTCAATATTTATCTACTTCTTTTTATCTTGATTGGAACCAAGTTTATCTTAGTTCAATCTTTATCTCCAAATAGCACATTGGGGATATTGTCTTTCTCTTGGGAAGTCTGTCGGTTTTATGACTGTCTCATATCATTAGATGTTTCATGGCCTAATGTATGGGTTTCCTATGGAACTTTTTAGTCTGTTGTCATTATATGAATTTTGAAGTTGGATTCTAGTATTTGCTTTGGACTGTCATTGTTTCCTCACTCGAAGATGCTACGATAAGTGCGGTTTTGTAAAAATCTATATGATTTCCCTCTCCTAGAGTGGATACTTGTCAATGAACCTTGATTGTGTTTATCATCTTCTATGTCTTTTCATTTTATTGAACTAGTCTTACTTCCATCGAGTCAACCCCCTCCTTTTTTGGGAATAGTGGGATAACTTTTATAATTGCCTGTTCCGTTTAAGATTAATTATCAGACTGCCATATTACGATTGTTTAGTTGTGTTACTAGTGTTGATAATGTATTACCTTCAATTTTTTACTTTATCCCAGTCATGTGTGCTTCTTTTATATAAAGTTATGCTTTGAACTCGTCGAGTATGATTTTTACATACATTTCCTTTTATTTTTGTTCAATATTTTCTACGTACAAATATATTTATGGTCGTTCTGCCTTTGGAAGCTTCCTTGTGTAGTTTTGAAAGTATATCCTAAATTTAATCAGCTAACCAACTTTTTTTTCATTGGAAGACTAGTTTGCTAGATAGCCTAGATTGACTAAAAAGCTTCTATTTTAAATATTCTTTCTTGCTTAGAGGAAAAGATGCTTGGAAGGTGAAAGTTTGATAGAAAACTAAAAGTATTTTATTTAGGGATATGGTAAAAAAGTGGAAGTATGGATGAATTTGACTTTAAATTTTGAGAATCTTGTAATCTTCTCATGACATATATGCAGGAATTTTATACCTTTTCTTTTTTGCACCCCCTAAAAAAGAGTAAAATATGAAAATCGGATCATAGTATTTATTTGATCCTGTCTTATGCATTATTTATGTTTTATCATAGTACATAATATAAGTATTGTTCTTATCGTAGTGTACCATATTTTTAGTTATCAATCACTTATATGATGGGATAAACGTAAATATTAAAAAATAGTCGTAAGTAAATCGTGTTCACTAACAATGATAACACCAATAATTTCTCCTTTCATGTGCGTACAAAAATGTGGTCTACATCCCGGGATAGTTATGTGTACATCTCGGGATGGCAACTCCAAAATAACGTTATGGTTAAGTTGTATATGATCGGTACCAATACAATACAAATGTGTTACGATACGCATAGACAATTACAACACTTGCGAGACATTTGGATTGGTCGAATATTTACAATCACAATCAATTTCAAATATTTACAATCGCAACCAGAATAATGACAAATATTGACGTAACATAGTGGGCTTCCAATTTTGTTGTCGTCCTTGTTAAGGAAAGTGGGCGATTTTCCCATTAAGGATGCTTGAAAAGGATTGTTGTGAATACCAATAAGAACGAGAAGCTTCTAAGACTTCCATGCCACTGCACCTAGCCCAACATCACTCGGGAGATCACTGTTAGAAGCTCCGCTCGCTGAAGCTCTCCGGTGAAAGGTTGGACGTCAATATTGCAACGACCATTAAAAAATGAGCATAATGCGAATAAAAGATGCTCACTCGATATTCTAAGTGTCCACCCATTGACACATACGAAATAACTCGTTCGATGTATGAAGCATTCCACAAGCAATTTCAACTTTCATCTACAATCATAATAAAAACCATAGTTAAATCCACTATCTATAACCTCAAATATAAACTAATAATATACAAACGATAACAATAAGACTATTATAGTTATGCGTACAAATTATAATAATAAAAAAAAAAAACATGTTTTAACCAAACTTTAAAAAAGCATAACCAACCAAGGTAACAACAACCACTCGCAATGAGTAATAATTGCAAAGTAACTATCCTGGAATATTAACAACAATGCTTTAGGATAACCAAACTTATGGCCATGTACAATGCAAAACATGTCTCAACTACATGCATTCTTCGTAAATCACATCGAATTTCGGGTAATACCATATTCCCCTCATGCACATCTCAAGATATCAGCAGCCATTACGGGGATAACCTCCATAGTAATGCACCACCATTTGCCTCACAACTCACCTCCGAGTCAAATGGTACGCCACAAATTCAGAACCGACATAAATGAACAAAACCAAAGAACAAAAAAATATTGTTCAATTCAAACCAAATTTTAGCCATTTTCATAATTGCTCTAATAATTTGTAACTAGTATTGATTTTCATTCATTCATTTTTATAATCAACTTGTTTATTCATTTCGAGTCACTCATGCCTTACTCTTTTCTCCTAAATGAAATTATTAACAATTGATTTTTAGAACCGAAAAATTCACAATTTAAATTTAAATTTCTCAAAATATAGTGAAAATGCTGCAACTTGATGTTGTTAAAAATTACTTGCATGAAACCCACTAATAATATGTTTATTGACACCTAATTATAAAAATTTAAGTACGAAAAGTATTGTGTTAAATAGTGAAAAAACATCCAATGATAATCTTGTTAGAAGATAGGATATGACCTCCATTAAATTCAGAAAATTTACTCTTCTTCATAATATTTCTATCTCTTATAATGCCCCGACCCTAATCTAACACCTCAAACAAGGATTAACAAGTTTTAATGAGCGCGTGCACTTCAATTCACATTTTCATTTCTCATTAATATATATATATATATATATATATATATATATTGTGTAAGTAACCATATTACGTATTGCAGGACTCGGATGATATTAACGACACATGGCCGAAAAATAAGTAAATAAAATAAATTATGTTCCATGGTGATTCGAGTAATAATAATAATAATAATAATAATAATAATAATAATAATAATAATAATAATAATAATAATAATAATAATAATAATAATAATATGAAGACATTATCGGAATTATTACAATTTTTAATTCATACGACTAAAGTTATAAATAATTATTCAAGTCGGGAATTCCTAAAGCCGACATTTTTTAACTTGGGCATGGATCAATAGGATAATTGGGCTTGGAGGAGAATAGGAAGCCCAATAGGCAGAAAAAATAAAAGAGGGGAAAGAATGATTTTTCAGATTAGAGGAGAGAGAAAATCCAAATTTGGGTTTGCCTATTTAAACTTCAAATTGCCTCAAAACCTTCACCTCATCATTCATTTGTCTTTCCAAAAATTTGCACTCCCACACTCCACCTCCTTTGCGATGCCCGGCCAGGCCGCCCGCCACCGCCACCGTCGATCGCCGCCAATCGCTAGCCACCCGAAACGCCAGCCACCGCAACCTTTTTTGCCATGCTGCCCCACGCCATTGCTGCTGCCACCTCCGACCACCGGAGCACAAGTCACCGCCGCCTCTAACGCCGATCACCGAGCTCCGTTCAGCCCATTCCTTCCACCATAAAAACCTCATTTTTCTTGTGGGTTTTGGGTAAAAACCTCAACCTTAAACTAATCATTTCCTTTAATTTTTGAAAATAATTAGTTAGATGTTGCATGCAAGGAATCATTATGTAGAAATCAGATTTTGTGAGGTTATGTTAGTGAAAGAAATGAAATGGCCTTGAATTATGTGGTTGGATGTTCATGGAAAAGGAAAATTGGACTTGTGAGAGTTATTTTAATTTCAAGAAAATGTTGTATACTTGGATTATTAGTTGGATGATTGTGGATTATAAATTTTGGGAAAGAAAAGTGGTGAAAGATTAGGAAGTAGAGATTAACCAAAATGGACATGCATGTCAAGTTAAAATGAAACTTTGGAGAAATATGACATTGTGTAATGAATTTAAGGGAAAAAAATGGGAACGCATGTTGTGTTAGGAGCATGTGTATCAAAAATGTAAATTAAAGAGAATAAGTGTTTTGGTTGATTTAAAGAGATTAAAGAAAATAAGTAATTTTTGATAGTTTAAAGAAAATAAGTAACTTTTCTAGTTAAAAAAAAAAGTGATTTTGGTAATTTAAAGAAAATAGGAGATGTTGGTAATTTAAAGAGACTAAGTGATTTTGATGATTTAAAGAATTAGAGGAAATAAGAAAATTTAGTGAGTTAATGAATTAAAGGAAATACCGAATTTGGTGATTTGAAGAAATTAAAGAAAATCGGACAATGGTGCGGTTCATTGTTGTGTTTGGAAACCATAATGTGACTTTGAACTCCGAGATATGGAATGCAAATTCTAAAAAAAAATTCTATGTAATTGGCACGATATGTCGTCTATTTTATTTTATGTACTAGACATGCGGACAGACTTCTCTGTGCACAGTGCACACAAGTCATGACCCCCTCCTAACTTCCATTCAAGCAGAGACCCATCTCAAAAACCGAGTTGCGGTTTTATAGCAATCCACATCCGAACCAAAGAACATGACATATAACTTTGTTTTACTTTGACGGCACTTGGTAGAAAGAGAGGGGGTCGAGGGAAGGATCCAACTTCTAACAAGAGGAAAACAATAAATGGTGAAGAACAAAAGTGAATTCAATCAACATTATGGCAGTTTACTATGATTAAGGGAGTTCTAGAAGTAACTTAAATCGGTTAAGGCTAGATTTCAAAGGCATTTGAAGCCTATAAGACAATTTGTGAACCTTTTACGAGAACCTTGCAGCTGGATTCCCGGTTTCCCAATCTTACATTGACCAAGCCGGATACAGAGTTGGCGTTGTGACAAGCAATTATATTCAGCAACAAATTCTTGGATCACACTAAATCATCATCATTGTGAGATCCCACTAGGTAAGGTTGGTCAATCTTTACATTTGAGCATATGACCGAGTTGGCCACATCAAAGCGAGCAATATCTTAGAGTTCGCCTAGGACAATGCATTATGATGAAAGTCATATGCATCCACACCCCCACAATTTTTATTTATATCTTATTCATTTCAACATTTGCAACAACATTGATCCGGAGTACACAGCAGAACAGGCTGAATTGCGGGCACTCAACCCTAGTGCTTGAAGAGGGGGAGAACAGAAGATTAACATATCAAGGATTTGAAAAGTCATTCGGAATCAAATACGTCTTGACCTTTTTATGCAACAAGGATTTCATCCAAATCAAAGCCAAAGTCGGATATGTCATCCAACCATAAATATTTAGTTCAAATCCTAAATCTACAGAGACTATGGAGATCAAATCAGCTTTTTAATTTTGTTGCGGGAGGTAAACCAAACGAACTTTCATTAAGTCTGTGTGAATTGATCTATACAAGTGATTCTTTCTTTCAAAGAGTTATCTACTTGATGTGATTCTGTAATTAATAATTTGCAATCAAGGCCGCCAAAAGCCACAAGAATTTGGTGCATAATGAGCAATACATATATGTTAAGGTCGAAGAGCGAAACGGACTAATTCATTCACGTAGATGAATGCACTTATGCACCAGATATTATAGGGTGAACAACTTGGAATTTCTATCCTTATTCTGTTCTTACTGAGTTTCGAGAAATAATTTCCCTATTTCCTCAAACCACCCCCCAGCCCCAAAAAAAAAAGATTTCTATAAAATCCAGCATAATAGAAGCGAGGCATCCAGGCCGGGACAATTATATTTTCAGTTAATTTTAAGATTTCGCTATCTCCGACCATAACAAGGAACAAGGGGGAAAAAGAAGAAGAAATGAACAAACAACCCCGGAAGAAATATCCAAAGGGTAAACAGAATCCAAACACATCAACATTTCTCCTAGTCCTAGTCTTCCTCATGGCTTTAACTTCCTCATGGGAAGCCCTATACCACAAAAAGTGAAAGGAACCAGTTCAACGGAAAATAAATATACATCAATGTCCACACCAAATAAAACCAGTGAAATACGGAAGCACTACGAGACAACGTTAAAGAGTAAAAACTCTGAAAAGCTATTCAATTGACTCCAAACAAGACAAGGTTAAATTCATGAAATGCGAAGCACTACGTTAGATTACAAAGCAGAAAAGTTTTGATAAACCCCGCATAGGTAGTTGATGCATGGTCTCATTGATCATTCAGGACAACCCCACATAGTTTCTTGATTGACCCATTTAGGTTTGAAGCTCGAAAGCCCTAAACTCACATGCAACGAGAAAATAGACTGAAACACCTTGCATATGCCAAATAACGAGTGCTAGTAGTTCGGTAAGCAAGGGATATCCTAGCAAAGACATATACATTCTTCACGAAGATCAATCACATATCGAAATTGAATGCTCCACGTGCTTCATGAACAAAGGTCAAGCACACAAAGGGAGTTCTCATATATAAAAGTTTGTCTTTGGCGGAGCTGAGGAAAATATCATACATATGGCATATCAAAGAAAAGAAAACAAGGTGTAGGCTCTTATTGAAACTTCAAAGGAAGACTAGTGACCTTTCAACACATCAAGAAGAACAGAAGACCCAGTCACCATTTCCAACTAAAAATCTCAAAAATCTCAAAAAATTCGATCCAAAATCAACTCTTTCTACTTGTGTTGATTTTGCTAAGATAAGCACTCACCTGATTTTTGGTCAAAAACGTTATTTCAATAGAGGGGTTCCTAAAATGGCTATATTCACAAGAAGTTGAAATCTCAAAAATCCAAGAATTTTCAACAAAGACTGTAACTTTAGTTCCATACACAAGAAGAAGTTGAGTAACCCATTCCTAAATGTGATCGAGAAACGCAAGTCCACCAAACCCATATCACATTTATCACAAAAACATCAACCCAAATCAATTTTACAAATCGAAAGAGCGAGAGAGAGAGAGAGAGAGAGAGAGAGAGAAACCTCTTTGGAAGAAAGGGCGGATGAATAGGGAGAGCGAGATTGACGGTGAGCTTAGAAGGGATTGTAGAAGCTGATTCACCGGGAAGAAGAGAAGACGGTGGAAGAAGGGCTTCCAACTCCGGTGTTGGGATGGCGGTTCACCGGCTAAATGGAGGAAGAGCGACGGTGAGAGAGAGAGGGGCGGGGAGGGGGACGGTGGAACAAGAGCAAGCAAGATGAGCGAGCGAGAGAGGGTGCGAGAGTTGAGCTGGGTGTTAGGGTTTGAACTTGTTTTTTTTTTTACCCGTTATTGATCCGCTACGGGCCCTCTAACGACCCGGTTTCAAATGACCATTTTCCAGCCTGACCCTTTTATTGGGGCATGAAGAAGTTGAGGTATGTTAGAATAGTGCAATTAGTAAATTCAGTCTTAATGAATATGCACACATACTGGGGATCTATATTCATTCTACCAAATTAAGCGATTAAGGGTGTGGAGAAGTTTTCCGGACAATTATCGTGGACATGCACAAATAGTAATTCAAAGTTTA
Source organism: Talinum fruticosum (assembly GCA_021018815.1). NCBI lineage: Eukaryota > Viridiplantae > Streptophyta > Magnoliopsida > Caryophyllales > Talinaceae > Talinum > Talinum fruticosum. The sequence goes on along the minus strand of JAITYX010000189.1, from coordinate 14,402 downwards.
TAACGGTTGCATGGGAGGAAGTATGTTCTCCTAAACATCAAGAAGGGCTAGGCGTCAAATGCGGCAAAGAATGTAATAAAGCTCTAGTGGGAAAGCTCTTGTGATATGTAACAACAAATGTAGAAAATCTTTGGGTGAAATGGGTCCATTCTATCTATCTAAAAAAATCAAATTGGATGCATGTCAAAGTGATAAAAGAAGCTAGTTGGTACTTCAAACAACTCATGAAGTTAAGAAAATACTTAAATTCCTAGTTGGACGACCAAAAGAAGGAGTGGATAGTGATGCAAAAGAGTAAATATAAAGTGCAACTTGCATATAAAGCTCTACATCAAAGCAAACCTGAAGTGGAGTGGTGGAAATTGGTTTGGCACATATACACGAGTGCCAAAACATGTTTTACTGCCTCTGGATGATATTCAAAAAGAGTATGCTTACTATAGATAGATTGCACTGAGATGGTAATCGTCTGGAAAATACCAAACGTAATTTCTATGATCAAAAGGAAACAATAGAACATTTGTTTTTACAATGTAAATATGCACATGAGATCCTAGAAGATATGGAGATATAAAACTAAGATAAAGATTGGAGAATAGTGTGGAATGAATGGCTCACGAGGAAAAACATCCTCCATACACAACTAGCATTGGTGGCACCTTTGATGGCTGCAATATGTTTCTATATACGCGGGAAAGGAATGTTAGATCATTCCAAAAGAGGAGCACAACAAAAGAGTAGATAGTAAAAGATATACGTTGGATAGTGAGACAACAAAAGAGTAGATAGTAAAAGATATACGTTGGATAGTGAGACACCAATTACTTACAAGAAAAAGGATATGCAGAGATTGGATAGAAAGGTTGTAGTTTAATTCTTTACTAGGTATGCCCAGTGAATTTGGTCATGTAAATATTTGATATGTTAATGGTGAAAGCTTACCTTCTTTCCTAAAAAAATGTTATCTCATCTTATACTTGCATATTTTATACATCTATCTTAATTAATTACATATATAAAAATCCTTAATTTTACTTTTAATTGATTATAATTTAGTGAAACTAGCTTGTGTCGAATATGGGTATGTTAATATTTTCTAAAATGAAGGAAAATATATTTTATAATACATAGAAGAATTAGACCCAAAATGAGAAAAATAAAATAAAAATTATAATAAGAATGATAAAATAAAAAGAGAGATGAATATATGGAATATTTCACAAGGATGATGATGGCCATGTCGGGACCCTCAGATTTCTCTAACCACCCGAGATGTAAATAGATGCAACTAAATCATTTAATTTTTGCGAGATGATTTGATCTTGTTTATCAAAGCAAACTCGGAATCGGTAAGGGCACTTACAAGTACACTTGAAAGATTTGCGATTGTTTCGAATTACAAGTCAATAAGAAGAAAACACATATTGTGATTAGGGAGGGGGCTTGCAACAGCGTAGAAATAAGGAATTATACTTGCAGAGTGGCTTTTACGAAGGTTCATTACCCTTCGGATACCTAACTTAGAGTCCCAACATCCTCCACTAGACTCACAAAACTGATTGTGTATTATTGGTTGAAAAGATTATAGCTAAAATAAGGCTTTAGGGGAGTAGGCATTTTTCATATACAAGAAGGGCTCAATTAGTACAATCGGTACTCATGGGGATTTTGGGACTTTGGGCAAATACATTTGTTCTTCCACAACAAGTCATGAAGCGAGATTAAGGCACAATGCGGGAAATTCCTTTGGGGAGATAATGACACTAATTCTAGAATTCCCTTGATAGCTTGGGACTTGGTATGTTAGTGCAAAAAATATGGAGGGCCAGGTTTGAAAAACTAGTGAGCATATTTTTTTTTACACTTGCCCATTCACTAAAGGAATTTGGAGCACAATCTGCAGCTGGCTATGATGCAACTTTGGAATGCATGAGTCCCTTGATTCTCTACAGAACGGCTTGCTTACGGGAGGATGGAAAAGTGGTCGAGAGACGGTTAATTTTCTTGACCTACACAGACATGCCAATATCATATATGGAGTGAAAGTAATGCAAGATCTTTCAAAGGGGAGAAGCAAATCGAGGAGCGACTAAGGAGTTCAATTATATTTGGTGTACAAACTTGATTTGACTTTCTAGCTATAAGAAGTATGAAATATAGCAACTCGAGGAAATTTACGAGAGGAGGCAAGTCAATAGGCTTGTAATGGGAGTCAATTCCCCTTATTTTTGGGTACGAAGTTTGGTAATAAAATCTTTGCACTTATTACCAAAAAAAAAGTGATAAATGATACAATTAAAAGTCAAATTAAGAATTTTCGTATATGTAAGAAATACACACACGTACACACATATTACTTATTTATAATCTATTGAGAAGATTAGCCGGTTGGAGGAGATATATTATAAAAAAATAATAAATATAAAAAAATTAATATATGAAAAACTTTTTTAAATTTAAAAAATCAAACTGTCAAAGGATAAATTTAGAATATTACTCTCAAGGATTGCAAAAAGTCAACTAAAATATATTATTATCATATCATAATGTGATGTATTATTATTTATACCATACCTAAAGGTGCTACTTTATTATTTTTGATATCTCAACAACCTTTTTATCAAATGTCGCAATATCTTAGGTTAGTAAACTGTAATTTTTTTCTTCATTTTCGCACCATTATTTTCTTTATACTTGTCTTATTTCTTGGGTCCATATATTTATCTCTCTTTTTCATAGTCTTTAAGGTTCAAATGGACAAGCTGTATCAAATAACTTTGTAAGGCTTTCAATCTCCTATATACTCACTCCATTTCAAAATACATGTTACTTAAACTAACTTTTTCGTTTCACAATATTTGTCACTTTACAATTCCAATGACTTTTAATGACTAATTTACCATTTTTGTCCTTCTTAATTACTTTATTTCTCTCCTTTTCTCAATGATTTTCTTCATTTTCAATGAAATCCTAGGGCAACTTATTCTTTTAACATAAATTTTGTCATGAATTTAGTGTTTTCTTGGTACTCCCTCATAACCTTAAAATAACATGTATTTTGAAACGGATGAAGTATCATATAGAGAATCATTATATAAGCTAATTGGCTTATACTTGAGTGAACTTTTTAACAATTTATACTTCATTCAATACTTGTTAGACATGTGTTTAAACTTAAAGTTTAGTAGGATTGCGTAGAACACTTTACGATAAGGTCTAATGAGTAATACTCTTCGTCTCATATTTAGTGTCAAAAAAATCAACTACTCTTATCTCATATTATTGTCAAACTTATGAATAAACTTATTAAATTACAAAAGATAGAAAAATTACAAATAATGTCCCGTTTTAAGATCAAAAACATAATATCTAGATGATTTTGTCAGGAAAAACAACCAAATTATTTGTCCATTAGAATCTCATGGTAGTTGCTAGGAAACTATTATTATTATTATTATTATTATTATTATTATTATTATTATTATTATTATTATTATTATTATTATTATTATTATTCACAAAAGTAAAGGAAATTATTATTCTTACAAAATAATGAAACAATGTATTAGGTGGCCACAACATAATGTACTAAAATATTAATATTGGAAAAAAAACCTATTGCTATCTTATAATTAGAAGATTTACATTTTAAATATAAAATAAAAAGAAAAAATATAATTTTAATTTTCTAATTTAAAACATGTCAAAGATATCTTTATCAGTCACCATGAGAAAAAACCAATTAAACTTAAATGATGTGAATGCAAAAAAAAAAAAAAAAAAAGAAATTAAACTTAAATGATGTAGAATAAAATATTTTTTATATATACAGAGTGCAACTAATATTATACAATATTCTAAAGTGGCTTTCATTTTCAAAGTCATTAATTATTGTAGCAGGTGTCCTATATGAAATATATTGTAAACATCTACTTTTGGACATGCCATTTTTTACTTATAATTTTTAGAATGATCAAGTTCCTATAATAAATAATTATATCTACAAATGTAACAATGGCCTCGAATTCGTATCTTTAATAGGCTAAATTCTTTACATATCTTAAAAGTCTATATTTAAAAATTTAAATTAGGCCTAAATAGTATTCCTTCCGTTTCTTTCAATATACTTCTCACTTTAAGGTTATGAGAAAATATAAGGAAATACAAAATTAATGATAAAATTTGTGTTACAAGATCTAAGTTATCCTAAGAGTTCATTAGAAATGAAAAAATAAATAAAAAAGGAGAGAAAAAGACAATTAATAAGGACAAAATTGGTAACTAGTCGTTAATATATAATTGAAATTGTAAAGTAACAAATATTATAAAATGAAAAAAATTAATTACAAGTAACATGTATTTTGAAATGAAGGGAAGTAGTAATTACTCAATCCGTTTCAAAATACATGTCGTTTTAAGGTTATGCGGGAATATTAAGGAAATACAAAATTCATGACAAATTTTATGTTCAAAGACTATGTTGCCCCTATATTTTATTGAAAATGAAGAAAATCAATGAAAAAAAGTAGAGAAACAAAACAATTAATAAAGACAAAGTTGGTAAACTAATAATTAATATGTCAATAGAATTATAAAGTGATAAGTATTATGAAACGAGAAAAATTAGTTAAAATGACATGTATTTTGAAATGGAGGGAGTATTAGATTCTATTTACATGAACTTCTTTGTTCTTCCGAGAGGAGTTTATATCGGTTGTCTAAAATTGCGGATTAATTTGACAAGAAGAGATGGAGACGAGGTGGACCATGGACCAGAGATTATGAATCCGATAATATAACATAATTTGAGAAATAAATTTAATTTTTTTAAGAAAGAAGATTATAAAAATAAGGGGTGAATTTTAAAAAATTAAAATAATATACTGTTATTTATAACAACTTAAATTCAGAGACCTGAATGCATAATTTGTAACGGGTGGGTGAGTAGGGAATCTTAATTAGAGTATTTAAGCAATACTTGACGGTTTTTTTTTAATAACCAAAGCACGGACTCTCTCTGTTTCCACCCCTCAAATTGATAGCTAAGCAAAGCAAAGAAACCCTCCTAAAATGGAGGCAGTGGTGGTGGACGCGGGTTCCAAGCTCCTCAAAGCTGGCTTCGCTGTTCCTGATCAGAACCCTCGTCTGGTATCCCCTCGCTTTTCTATATCCTGCTTTCTCTCTCCTCTGTTTTCGCTTTCTGAACTCATGGCAAGCCTAGCTAATTATGCTTTTGTGGCTTAATTCCATGTCTGAACTGAAAAAGGGCTTCGCAAAGTCGTAATTTGGGTGTTTGATTATCTGAAAGCAGAAAAAGGGGGAAGTGGGATTTTGGTTATTTCATTTTTGCTTAGTTTGTTATTGGGGTTTGGTGGTTGCTCTAAGTGGGATAATCCAGAAGTCAGTGTGTACGGACGTAGAGCTTTGCTTGTTGGTTGCTATTTTTTTTTTTTGGGTGGGTGGGTGGGGGGGGAAAGAAGGTCAATTTATGTGTGTTTTCTTTTTTATTTGCGTTTGGGTGTCTGAAGGAGTTAAGGGAGAGGGGAAGGAGAGAATAACGGGTTGGATGCCTGGGTGGTGGTGTGCTAGGTAAGTAAAATTTTAATTTTCATTGAATTTGTGACTATTGGATTTGTGTACGTATTGGTGAAGAAGATGATTTCATGGTATAATTCAAGTTTGATACTCAACATTTCTTTATGTTCCCTTGGTTAATATTCGTTCTAACTTTAGCATATTAGGTGTTGTTCCATTTAAATGTAAAGAGCCGCAAGCTGGAAGGAGTTATAAGATAGTTGTATAGTTTGTTATAAAAAGTTGCCGCAAGTAGCTTTAAGGCTGTAAGTTAAAGCTAAATGGAACATGACCTTAGTCCTTCAATGTCTTAATCTATTGAATTTTCTCTCATATAATTGCTCTTCTATGCAAATCGAAGGAATTTTTTTCTTTTATATTTTATGTACTTGCGTATGTTTGGTAATATTTGGTGAAGAGATCCCTTTGTAAACAAGTATTAACACATGCTATATAGTGTAACTCTTTGGTGAAGTATGTTCTTGAATTAGATGAATTTTGGACATCAGAGTTGTTTTTTTGTTTCCTTCTCTGTAAGCGTCCAAGTTTAACCTTTAAAGTATGAAGCTAGCTATGTTTCCTGAACTGGTTACCTGGTAGGTCTAGCAGGGATATGATTTTAGGGTTGTAAATGTGGATCAAATCTTTTTTGATCACTGGTTTGTAAAAGTTAATCAAATAATTCCTGAACTTTCCAGCAGTATACTGTAGCTTCAATTTTGTCACTCATCTGTAAATATGAACTTTTTATTAATTGGCTGTTTCAAAGATGAAATTTTGTAGGTACAAGATTCACTTTGTGGTAAGACCCAAAATTAATGAAACATCTAAGTTTTGTTAGTGAATACACCTAGACTAAGTACAACGAAGTCTTGCAGCTCATGGTTGCGAGAAATTTCTTACTCATATACCTCAATGCAATGATGAGAAAACTTTGTCTATGATTTTCTTATTTCCTTATGTAGAGTACTGACTAGTTGCCACAATCTAATAGTAACTATCCTTTGGGAAGTCACCATTGGTTATTTTGTTGATGATTTTATTCACATCTCATTGGGAGTTTCCTGTCTGAAATTTTCTGTTCATTTGGAAGATTTGGGAGAGAGATAGATTTAAAGGCTAAATCTTTAATAAGAATTCTAAAATTTTCCAATTGTATGAAAGGAATTAGGCCCGTCTTATTTCTTAATCCATTATTAAAGGAAGTTATTCGCTATATTAGTACCTATCTAAATTACATAGTATCCACCTTATTCATTCACTTTGTGACAATATCTCTCTTTCTCTCGCAATGAATTAGCTTTTGGTGTAATTAATCAAACAATGTCTCACAATTGAATTTTCTTTTAGGTGTTATTGCTATTTGCTATCTCCAAAAACACGCTTACAATGTTTGGCATTTGCTTTATGTCACGGAACGCTCTAGAAGAACCCGGAATCTTCTAGAGTTCTTTCCTTGATTCCGGAAGAGCCCGAAATCTTCTAGAGTTCTCTCCTTGGTTCCGGAAGAGCCCGGAACCTTCTAGAGTTCTCTCCTTGGTTCCGGAAGAGCCCGGAACCTTCTAGAATTCTCTCCTACTCCCAAGTTCTAGAATGTTCTACACTTATGTGAATACATGGATATTTGTATAGAGAATTCTAGATACGCAATCTTAGCCGTTAGATCAAATAGATCTCCACCGTCCATTGAGGAGGTGGCCATGTATATATACCCCCATGGGGTCCTCATTCGTAATCATCAATTCCAAGAGTTCAATACAAAGCATTCTCCCAAACTCTCACTCTCTCTAAGTGTCCTTGCTTACTTAGCTCTACGAAGCCTAAGTCAAGCAACATCAAGGCTTACTAGCAAGCTTACGGAAAGGGTCTCGGGTCTAGTTTGCTAGCGCCACACGGGTACTAAATTCGAGTAAATTATCGTCCCGTGACATTTAGGAGGAAGCATTTTGTTCTAGCTAGTATTCAACTTTCTCCAACATATCCCAATAGCATGCTGCAAACAAAAGCAGTAGCAAATTCCAATGGAATGGAAGGGAAGCTGACGCTAGAGTTTGTCAATGTTTTTTTTTTTTTGGTTTTGATTAGAATGGTTTTGAATCAGCATATAAGTTCTGGGTACATTCAACTCTGCAGCTTATAACATATTTGGTTTCTCTGATTATGCAAGACAACACTGGATTTCAAGTCTAATTTGTTTCTGAATTTTCTACAGAATCTAGTTTTTTTGCTCTTTCAATTTTTTTATCGTGGGATGACTTGGAAGATATTTTATTCTGCAATGACTTGGAACCTGGAAGTCAATATGGGAATGGGAACGATAATGATGAAACTTTATATGTATGGGCTCCACCCCGTAAATTCTTTAGTTTCAGAATGTTCTCTAGTTATTTAATTAGGAAATAATTGCTGTGTTCTATTTGCAAATGCTGTTGTTTTCGTTCCTGGTTAATTTTCATTTTATTTGCAAGCAGCAGAATTAATTATACTTGATTCTATCGCAGGTGATTCCTACTCAGATGAAGAAAGTCGTTGAGGATGGTTTAGCAATTGAGGATTCATCAGCTGATGACATCACAATTGATCCTATTGTGCGTGGCTTTGTTAGGGATTGGGATGCCATGGAAGATTTGCTGCATCATGTTCTTTATACCGGCCTAGGATGGGAAATAGGCAATGAAGGGTAGATCAGATCTTATTTACTGATCTACTTTCGACCCCAAAGGTTAACAAATGCTTTCTTTTTCTTTTATGAATTAGGATGCTCACTTGTAGGGATACCTCTGAGACATTTATGATCGATTGGCTATAGCTTACTTGAATTAGTATGCTTACTTGTAGGGAGTAGTAGGTAAACAGTGATTTTAAGTGATGGGGACCCAGGTTGAGCCATCTTTCCTCCTTTCAAAAAAGAAAAAGAGAAAGGGGAGAAAAGAACAATCAAAAAGGAAAAAAAAGAAAAAGAAAAAGATGTTGATAACATGCCCTTGAAAAATAGAAGGAAGAGATGGTTGATAGTGTTATTGGTGTTGATCTGAATCTTTGATCATTACTCTTTTCTGTTGCTAATTAGGACACTAGCTTCAGTTGTATAATATATTTGCCTGCTTATACTCCCAACTTGGGGGTAAACACTACTGCTTTGTTGGCAGGGTTTTCAGTTTTCCTATTAAAAAGGATGACCTTAATTAACAGATGAACTACTGAGTGGTGCATATTGTTTTGCTGATGGTATACCTTTTGAACATTTGCAGGCCACGAGAGAACAATGTTTCAGGATTTTATGCAGCTGAACAAGCAGTTCTATCATTGTATGCAGTAGGTCGTATTTCAGGCTGCACAGTTGACACTGGCCACGGGAAGATAGGTTTGTGAATGAAATGCTGAGGAACTAATATTTCAACCTTTTGTTCGTGAGATTTATAGTTGAAAAAAATACCATGTGATTGTCCTTGTTGCCAAAGATTATTAGTGTTTCTGCTGCTCTTATTTATTAATTGTCTTGATTTTAGAGCGGAAAAAGTGCTGCTTGATGGATAGGTGTTTCTTTCATAATTTTTCATTTCAATCATGTGTATACTGAGGACCTATACTACTTGTTGACAATTATATTGTACTCGGGTGAAGGTACGGGACTGAGTTGAGAAGGTAGTAAAATTTTGTTGCTTTCTTTTCTCTCTTTTGTTTGGATACAATCCCCGTCATATTAAATGTGGAAATCCATTTACAACTAAAGCAAATTGCCAGTAGATCTTAACATCATTGTTCCTGCTATCTGTCTATGCTCAAGGATGGTTCAGCTGTATAAATGATAACAGCTTGTCTGAATCAAAGAAGTTAAGACTGCTTGTCTCAATCTATCTCTTGGAGATTCTTAATAACCTAGAGCCTGTACTACTAGCTGAGCTTGCATGGCTCTAGCGAGTATAAAACTGACTTTTGAGTTATATGTGCTTGTTGTTTGCTAACTAGCTTGTGTACTTCGAAGGAAGCTATTGTGACAAGAGGACTGCTACCACCTGTCCCTGCTTCCTGGTTATAGTACTCCACCTCAAGCTTGCCAATAGACTTTCTCTGTACCACACCCTTGCCTATGGAATTTTCTATGTATCTGATGACAAGTTTCATTGATCAATTCATCAGTTATCTGTCTGTGATATGTAAAACGTTGGCGGTTTAGATGAGAATCCCTTTGTTCCCCTAATCACAATCGCTTTTAACATTATCAATATGAACCTATTATGGTCCTGTTCCATTTAATTGTAAGGAGCTGGAAGGAAACTGTAAGGAGACATAAGATAGTTGTAGTTATAAAAAGTTGTAAGTAGCTAGAAGATGCTGTAGGCAACTGGAAGAAGATGTAAGACTGTAAGCTAAAGTTAAATGGAACAGGGCCTATGTCTTGCTAATCATATTATTCTTTAAGATGGTGAACTATTAAGGTAAGTTAATGCTAGCGCTATGAATGTCCATTCAAAAACAACTCCTAGTGTGGATCCTGCTCAGGTTGAATGTCCGTTGTATCCTGTCAATTTTTTTCATTAGCAGTTGTGTCTTGAAAATATGTTCCTCTAACATTCAGTGGCGCCTTGAAACTGATAGGTTATTTCATGTTATCTTTCCATCATTTGAGCAGACATTGCACCAGTTATTGAGGGTGCAGTTCATCACATTGCCTCAAGGAGATTTGAAATAGGAGGCACTGATTTGACAAAGCTTCTTGCCCAAGAACTGGCGAAATCCAATCCACAAGTAAATCTGAAACTGTCTGATGTGGAGAGGATAAAAGAGAAGTATTCTTGCTGTGCCGATGATGAAGTTGCTTATGTGAAGATACAGCGCAACTGCCAGGAAGAACAGCACATGCTTCCTGATGGACAGGTATTCTACTTTCTGTTTGGATACTGGTTCTAGTAGATTACTTTAAAAATAAGGTTGCCAATTTCAGCAGCAATCAGCATTTTTATCAGTTTATAACATGACATGGAGAGAACTCTTGTTTCTAGGAGCCTATTATTTTGGATTTAGATTCATCACCTAGGTGGATATTGGATATTGCCATATGGGACAAGGAATTGAGGGTCAAACATCATTTAATAGCTTGAGAGTTGGGACTTTTTTATTTTTTATTTTTTAAAATTTTTTGGGGGAATAAAAGTATAACATAAAGGCATGAGTGCCATCCCTCTAGATTTTTTGTATGTATGCTTGTACTGATTATTTGAGGTGAAAGCAAAAGGAGTGTGCATATGGATATCTTTAGGAGCATTTACTAGTGACATTGATCTCGAGGAAGGATAAAGGGCTGAGAATTGAAGTGCTTTTCTGCAATTCCTCCTGTTTCTACTTTAGAGAAACTCAGCAATCTCCTTGGTGGCTAGTGTTCATGGCATCTTGGCTATAGTGATACCTTTTTTTAAATTCTTTTTTATCATGTTAGGAGATTCTTTCAGATCCCATTTCTAGGTCTTTTTGAAGATACTTTATTGAACTCAAGTTCTGCCAATCTGGCTTATTGGCTTGAGATTGGAAAGACAATGTTGAAAGTCTATGATGGCATTTGCTTAGAGTTCTAGTGAGAGAGTAACAGATAAAGGTAACAAAACGAAGGCAGATAAAAGAGGCAATTTCTGTGTTGATTGACATGAAATGGATGCCTAATGCTTTCCCTCTTCTTTCCTTTTTTTCCCTTCTTTGTTAACAGTTCAGAATTTAAAAAATAAAATCATGTTTTCTCATCTCATTTTTCTTTCCTAAAAAAGAGTCATCTCTTCCCAATCTATTATATTTACTGAGCAGCTGAGATGTTGGATAGAGTGGTATCATTGCAAGGCTACCCATTTGATTTCTCTCTTTCTTCAAGTGGATAATTAGTATCTTTATCCACGAGCATAGATACAAGCGGTAGTTTGTTGGATTATTGCCCATGAATAAACCTAACCCTTTCGTCTTATACCTGATTTTTTTGTGTTATTGCGTAACATTATGCAGGTCATTACCATTGGAAGAGAGAGTTACACTGTTGGCGAAGCATTGTTCCAGCCATCTATCCTCGGTTTGGAAGCGCTTGGAATTGTTGAACAGTTAGTACATAGTATCTCCACTGTATCATCTGAAAATCATCGTCAGCTGCTGGAGAATACGGTGGTCTGCGGTGGCACATCCACCATGACTGGTGAGTTAGTTTTGAAGTCTAGCACCCTGCTGTGTATGGAAAGTAAATTTTAGCGTGTGTATTGTTTAGTAGATATTCTCTTCAACCCCTTCGAAGAAATAACCTTTCTAACAAACAATACGTGTGATGTGAGCGTCATGACCTTTTCAGGTCCCGTTGTAGGCCTACTTCTGGCAGGATCCTTAGTGAGTTGACAAGTCATTCTTGTTATGTACTTCATAATCCGTCGAATCAAAAGAGGTGGGGATAGACGATTAGACGGGAAAATGAATTGACTTTTTTTTGCCTGCGGCGGTATTACGTTGGATCGGGTAGTCAAGGACCTCCAAGGTTCGGTTCTTTCTCATCTACTTTCTAGAAATTTCCATGGGCGAAGTCCAAGTGCTGCTTATTAGTAAGTTAATATGATACTAGCGATAAAACTGAGTGGCTTTTGCTGTTTGGTTCGAATCCAATCCACATAACTTTTTTCTTCCCATAAAATCAGTCTAGGTGGGAACTATAGTTCTCTGTTTTAATTCTATTCCAATCCACGTGATCATTCAATTTGCAGTGTTCTTTAACGAAAATTCGAAATAGCTGTGTTCTTTATTTCAACTTTATGTGAATTTTTTTCACTAATTAACCAGTTACCACTATCTACACTAAATATGCTTTTCAATTACTGCAGGTTTTGAAGAAAGATTCCAGAAAGAGTCCAGTTTGAGCTCATCAGCCATCCGCCCCTCTCTGGTTAAGGTAATATAGTTGTTTGTATGTGTCACCAACTTTTGCCAACATGATAGGAGGGTGGCTTGATGTCAACCTTCTCTGTTCGTGGTTGCCTATAGGTAGGAATGTTGTGATTGATGTCATTTAAACTAGGATCTTGAGACTCATTTGTACCACAACGTTCTAAATTAGATGAATTCACTAAATTTGGAGTGGAAAAAGATGCTTTTAGGCTCCTGCTAGATGCCTCAACCAAGAGTCCCAAGAGATCCATCTTTTAGGCTAGCTTTCATTGCGATATCCACATTCTTCAATTTTAAACTACTAAAGGCCTGAGCGTTTTGACGTTTATAACAAGCTCAAAACTCTTAATAGCTCGTAACAACTAATCGCTAACTGCAACATCTCGTAATAGCTAGTTTACAAGCTAGTTTCAACTAATTGTAACCACTTATAAGAGCTCGTAACAGCTTATAACAACAACAATTAACAACTAATCGTAACAGCTCATAATAACTATCAGCCAGCCCTAAATTTTCCAAGTATACTTACACTGTCAAGTAGAGCTATGTCTCTGTTCCTTTTTTTTTGGGGGGGGGAGAGTTGCTCTCTCTCTCTCTCTCTATCTCTTGCCTACTATATTTGGATAAGAGCTTTTCTCTCACAGTTGCTTTGTGCAAGGTGAAATCTTGCCCCTTCCGCAATTTGGAGTACCGATCTACTCTAGAATCAATACTTGAAAACCAAAGCAGGCATTAAATCCACAGTATAATACTTGAGCTACTAGCCTCACATTTTCACCTACAACCAATAAAACAAAGACTAATTCCACCTAGACCTCATGAGAAAAGAGCTCTTATCCACCTACCCCCAATAAGAGCTGTTTTCTGGTATGGCTTTTAGTGGACTAATTTTTCTTTGCTAGGGGGTAGGAGAAAATATGTTTGTAAAGTTTACAGGCTTTAGTCGATTTGCTTTGGAGAATGCGTGGTGGCCCAACATGGAAGTATGGTGGGGGCAAGGTTTCATCTTACACGAAGCAACCTGTTATGGATTTTATTTCTTTTGGGCTACCTTTCCCAAGTTTGGTGTCTGTGATTGTAAGATTTTGGCTCACATGGGGTAGATGGATAAGAGCTCTTTCCTCATATGGCTCTATTTTTTGACATACCGGTGGTTAGTGAAAGTGTGATTGTTAGCTAAGGTATTGTATTCATGGATTTTGTACCGACAGTCCAACTTGGGAGGCGAGGGTGAGGATTCGTCTTTCATGAAGTAACCTACCATAAGTTTAATCTATTTTGGGTTACTTCCCTAGTGTGGTATATGATGTACCAACTATTTTCCCTTTTTTTGGGGGAGGGGGTGCCCTTCTTATAATCTTTTCCAATTGAAAGTTTTCAATTTATCCCAACAAAAACATCCTACAAGGATAGTATCTTGCCACCTGTTGATTTTCGAATGAACTATATATTTATAGAGCCCTTAACTTGAAGGGTAAGGCAATGCCTTGTCCACCCCCCCCAAAAAGCGTGGTCACTAGGATTCAAACTCTGATAGTGCATGTAAACAGTTGTTGAGTCAACCAGACTCTTGCTTGATGCTGAATTTACGAGAAGAATGCTGAAATTATACGTTATCTTTGGTCTGCAGCCTCCAGAGTATATGCCTGAGAACTTGACCAAGTATTCAGCTTGGATTGGAGGTGCGATCCTTGCAAAGGTTGTGTTTCCCCAGAATCAGCATGTCACCAAGGCAGACTATGATGAATCTGGCCCGTCCATTGTTCACCGAAAATGCTTTTGAGAGTTGTAGTTTCCTGTGTATTTCCTTCTTCCTCGCATGTACACTTTGTATCATAACGATTAGGTACTAGTGTAGTATATTGTACTGTTATCTTAGAGATAAATCTATGGTATTGTCAAATAAAAATGTAGTTCATTAT